>CAUYLZ010030336.1:0-45785 GCA_963573645.1 Pithecia hirsuta
CTGGTCAACATGATGAAACTCTAACTTTACTAATAATACAAAAATCAGCCAGGCATGGTGGCGCATGCCTATAATCCCAGATACTCGGGAGGCTGAGGCAGGAGAATTGCTTGAATCCAGGAGGTGGAGGTTGCAGTGAGCCGGGATCGCGCCACTGCACTCCAGCCTGGCGCCTGGCGCAAAGCGAGACTCTGTCTCAAAAAAAAAAAAAAAAAAAAAAAAAAAAAAAAAAAGAGGGGGCTTCAGGGACATCTCCTTGAGGAAATATAATCTGAACTGAGAAGGAAAGGTAAGGATGAGCCAATCCTGAGAAGACGTAAGTCAAACCAAAGTAACAAAAAATAAACACAAACTAGAAATAGATCAAAGTATAGATTAGGTCATAGGGTAGTCTATCATCAGCAGAGTCTGTAAGTTAATATTCTCTGTCAACTTGTAATTGGCAATAGTAAATTATTAAAATTATAGAAAAAAATCATCTCTTTAATATCTCATTCTATCCTGAACAACCGTAGCTGAAGCAAATTCTGTCGAAATCTGGATGGTGTAAGCTCTTGTTTATTGTTGTTCTACAATCATTGCTAAAACCAATGTACTGTATCACATCACTGAGGTAAATAATATCAATAAATTAGACATCCAGTGCAAGGAAACCAAAGGTATATGGAAGAAAAATAGCAAAACCTTTAGACGAGTTTTGTTACTAACAGGTAAAGCTACTGAACACACTTTCTTTTCTCAGCCCAGCATTCAGCTATGCTATTGAATTTGCCAGTTGTGTTGTAATTGTTCCTAAACAACCTTCAGTGGTGTCATCTATGTTGTGAATGACTTAATATAGCAGAGAAACATTTACAGTGGATCCAGAGAAATCCTGACTTGAATAAAAGACTGCATTATTACCAGCTATAATGAATCCAGGATGCAATTATATACAAGAGTGGCAAACATATTTTTGCAGTGTTCTGACAGTAATAACCCGAGGTACTGTACATATGCTTGTAATTCTTGTCCCAGTCAAGCTGGAATTCATAGTTGATCATTTGGTATTTAGATTAGAGGCCAATTATGAAAATATAAGCTGGATGTGGAAAAAGTCACACACACAATACATAACACAGATGGTCAAAGAGATATCCAGCTCAGCTATCTACTAAGTTTCGCTTCTGTCATTTAAAAAATATATATATATATATATGAAACATCATTTTTAAATGGTTTAAATATATGAATAGTCACAACAAGATTTGGCCAAAGTTAAGTCATGGATAAAGGTATGTGTTTTGTTGTTGTTGTTTTCCAAGACTCTTTTTGTGGAATGTATCAACACAACACACAAACTTTACCACTTTACAGTTTTCTGTTTTTCAGCTTATTTCAGGGAAGGAATAACTTTTAAAATTTGTTTGAAGTAAATTGCATGTTTTCCATTATTTTGTTATTTATTTCATTTTTAGTCAAGATGATATTTTTGAAAAAAAATTCAATTTTAGGCCTCATAATTAAAGTTGTGACAATTTTGATAAAAAGGATACAAACTTTAACAGTTAAATGAAAGTAATATTTTATGATCTTCGTTATCCCTTTAAAATAGTCCTACGATACAGATTTGGATAATATGCATGTTAAGAAAATATTTTCAAATTCAGTATAACTATGATTTGATATTCAGAGATTATAAACAATCAATATAAATAAAAAATAAATACAAATACAAAAAATACAAATACAATACAAATACAATGAAAAGGAATAACTGGACTCTGTGAGTGTACTCTCTTGGGAAACATTTATTCCTATAGGTATTCCTTGGAAAGGAATTTTTCAGAACTGTCATATCATATATCTTTCTCAGAAGAAAAATAACAAAGGAAGAGTCATTTCACACAGAAAAAGCACTATAGGATATGCAAATATGATGAAGAATGTAGTTATGTTTCTTTCTATTCTCCCAAGGGTTTATTACCCTTTGAGTACAACTGTCATTTCGAATTCTTGCCAATGTAGACAAAACATATAACTCAATTTTATTATCAATATATTGGCCAATAAAATAGATTGAAACTCTTGTTGGGAAGGAAAACAACATTTTATGAAACACTTGCTTATAATTACTATCATCATTATTGACCATTTATGGGAAGATATTTTGACTTCTGAGTTATCATATTATACATTATATTCCTTTATAATCTTTTTTTTCCCCTGGAGTAGAACTAAATGCATGTTTTGAAACTGGGATCTAATGAGATCATGAAATTTTATTTTACCAATCTTTTGTTTATGTTTCACACTTGGTAGGGCACATTTCAGAAAAGCAAATAAACATTATTTGCTAATTATCAGGTTGCCAGAATTTTTTCATTTTTAGAAATATAAGATTTGTAGACATCCTAATGAAAAATAAATTAATAAAACTATTCTAAATTGGCCAGGTGACTCATTAAATTTGAGAATAAAAAGCAAAGCAAAAAGTCGATGTTTGTTTTGTTACATTCTGATCACAGACATTTGAAACCTTTGTCTTTATGTATAACATTGCAAAATAGGTGAAAAGATAGCAACATATTTTTATTAAGCTATCTGCACACCCCTACCCACCGAGGAGAATTTCCTAGTATTTTACAAATGTGAAGATTCACACTTAGCCCAGGTTAGGAAAGAGTGATTGTGATTATCTGTCGTTGTTAAAGCTTTCAGTGTTCGATTATCATGAAATATATGTACGGAATCCCATTGAATAACTCTGAGACACTGTTAGATCTGTAAACTGTTACCCATTCAAATGGGTTATTTTCACAATGTAGTAATGAGCACACAGAAGACATAATCACTTATTGAAGGAATGTTGGGCCACGTGATCTACTGCTCTCATAATACATTTACATTTCAACACAAATTGTTTTATTACTTGGCATTTTTTTCCTTTTTTAAAAAAATAAGCTTCCAGTATTTTATGTAGGAAGCTTATATCTTAAACTATTGTAAGCTCATAATTACTGCTAAGATATTTTGAAATACTTTATCAAAATTTGTAGGAAGGTCAAAAAGACAAGTAAAAGGTATGTCAAGTGGAAAATATTCTCCTGAAGCCAGAAAAATAAATAGTGCTTGCTATCTGAAGACTGGAGAGGCATACCAAAAAAGTCTGTCTAGTTCACAATTTCTCTAAAGTTAGAACCTATTTTTGAGTATTTCATCCTTGAGTATGTGAGTCATTCAATAGGGTTTCTTCAGTTAACTAAAATTACACATAATTATATTCTAATTTAAACATTCATTCACAGTTAAAATTAAGTATTCTATGTATACATTATGAATAAGAAGAAATTAAAGAGTAAATTTAGAAATAACTTTATGACCTATATTTATTCACCCAATCAACAATTATTTCTTAAATCCCCATTGTGTTCTGGGCTAGTGTTTGGCTTTGGGGACATAAAGAGGTTAGAATATTGCACAAGTCAGGCCTTTACCTCCTGCTTGTGATTGGATCTCAGCTCTTTGTAGATTCATCTATGTCCTGTGATATTTCTATATAGTTTTTCAAAGACTCAGATAGGCATACATTATGGGCTGAAGGTTTGTGTCCTCCCAAAATGCATATATCCAAATCTTAACCTCCAATCTGAAAGTATTGGGAGGTATGGCCTTTTGGAGGGAATTAGGTCATGAGGGTGGAGCCCTCATGAAGTGGAATTAGTGCCCTTATAAGAGGAGACAGAAGAGTTTTTTCTCTCCACTCTCTTTCTCTCTCTCTGTCCCCCTCCTCTCTCTGCCATATAAGGACACAGTAAAAAGATGGCCATCTGCAAGCCAGAAAGAGTCCTCACCAGACATTGAATCTGCTGACACCTTGAGCTTGGATTTCCCAGCCTCCAGAGATGTGAGAAACAAATGTTTGTTGTTTAAGCCACCTAGTCTAGGGTAGTTTGTTATAAACCTTAACTGCTTAAAACTAAAATAGTTATCAGACTGAGAGGATGTTCTTCTAGAGAAAGAACATGTAATAGAAGAATTTGAGCTCTGACCTTAAGCAGAAAAGATATTTTGAAGATATCTGCTCCTAAAATAAGAAGAAACAGTTATTATGAATGAATAATTTCTATAGTCGTCTATTTTATGATAAACTTACTAGTCTATATTTGCTGACTCTAATTTCCACTTGTGAATTCTCACACCTTTTTTTCCCTGAAAGATCCAGTGAGTGCCTTGTGTGCATAAGAAACTTTGTCCACTGACCATGAGCCATTTAACAGTGTCTACCTCTCCCTCATGCCACATCCTCCCACCCCCAAATGATGAATACTAATAATTCTTTTCAGAAGCCTCAAACTGTCCACTTTAGCTCTCATTCCAGCTGGTCCATGTCCCACTAAGAACCTCCTTTGTCACTGTTTAATACCACTATCATGTTTGTATTTTCCTGGGTTCAAAATCCTGTATTCTATCCAAAAGTCATAAAGAAGTTATCTCATCTTTCCTTAGCATTTTAGTAAACAGCTGCTAAAGCACATATGTTTGACTTTGAAAGCTTACAAGAATTTTAGTCAAAGTGAATTCCGTTTTTACTTATTTCAGCCTATCTCCACAGGACCCAGCCAGGTGTGTCTGTGAGAGGGCTGGCTCCAAGACAAACTTGAAAAACAAAAACTGTTTCTGTATGTACAGCATAATTTCTCTCCTAAAAATATTGTTTGGTCTGATACAGAGTGTGTTTTTTAAAATGTAAAATGCCTCATAAATGATTGGTTAAAAATGGTGACGTCCAAATAACATGAGAGGCATCCTGAGAGTTCAAAACTGACTTTTTCTAGAATATTCTTTTGAAACAAACAAGTGAAAGACTTTTCATATTAAACAACAAACATTAGAAATAAATGAAGACCTTAACAAGAAGCCCGAGCAATTAAAAATGCTTACAGAAATTTCCTTCTAAAATCCAAGTAGTAATTAGTTTAGCATCTTCCAGAAATGCTGCATTACATTATCTTATCTAGGGAAAACTATGACTGAAGATAAATAAGCTGTAAAAAAAAAACAAATTTTCTCTCTTTTACAGATATTGAGAAATTAAACAAGTAAGAAAGAATGAAGGTCTATATATAAGTCTATTTATTAATGAATGTTAAATACAAGTATGTAACCTAATGTGAACTCTTCAAGAATTTGAGATCTTAATTCCAGACCTAGGCAAACTTATGGAACTAGTCATGGGCAAAACAGACTGGATTTGCCTTCCCCTGTGTGTGTGTGTGTGTGTGTGTATGTGTGTGCATGAGTGTAGGGGGTTTTAGAGATGAATATGTGAAATATTAGTATGCTGATTAGCAGAGCAGAACTCTAGTTAGGTTATTTCCTTGAGAGAAGGGACAGAACTAAAACATGCATCCCAAGTTATTCTTCCCACATTTTCAAGAAATGCAGTGTGGGCTTTATCAATGGAGTCATATTTTGTGAAACTCACAGAAACAATGATTTTAATTGCTATTACACACAACAAAGGTCTCTTTTCACACCGACTTCCCTCGATTACACTTACCCTTGTGCGGGTAAGGTTCCATAAGTATAGGTTTGGTTTTAGATCAGTCAATGGGAAACTGAGTTGAGGATATATCTACTCTGAGTTTATTGGAATTTAAGGATGTGGTTCAACTTCATGTATAGTTAGGTCAGTGGTAGGCATTCAGAAAGAGGAGCATAACTGTGCTGAATATCCTGTCATTTTGACATATTGCAAAAATCAGAGATTATATCACATCCCATGGCATCTGAAGCTGGACCAATGAGGGGAGGTGGAGGAGAAATAGAGTTTGAAATGTAGAGCCAGCAGTTAGCTTGGAGGAAGTTATGTTAAATCTTACACTGTTGAGCCAGGTGCTGTGACTCATGTCTGTAATCCCAGCACTTTGGAAAGCTGAGGCAGGTGGATAACTTGAGGTGAGGAATTCAAGACCAGCCTGGCCAAAATGAACAGAGACCATCTCTACCAAAAATCCAAAAATTAGCTGGGCATGGTGGTGTGCACCTGTAATTCCAGATACTCAGGAGGTTGAGGCAAGAGAATCGCTTGAACCTGGGAGGAAGAGATTGCAGTGGGAGGAAGAGATTGCAGTGAGCTGAGAGCTGAGATTATGCTACTGCACTCCAGCTTGGATAATGAAACAAGACTCTGTCTCAAGGAAAAAAAAATCTTACACTGCTATTATGAAAGAAACCTGTCAGAGATTTTCTCCTATTTGACAATTATTTTGAAAGTATATATGACATCATACTATAAGTTGGAAAGTTGAAACACATTATCCTCAGCTATCAAAATAAATAAATTTTATCTGTTTATCTGTTTCATAAATAAATATGCTAGAAAAATGACAAAATTATTTTTCTATTATTTCTATAAAAATAATACTAAACAGTGTTGGTTATGAAAGGGGATGATCAAAGAGTATGGAGCCAAGAAAATGGAATGCGGTTTTTATAGAGGTATGGAACCATTATTTGCAAACAAATATTATGCTTTTTTGATTTTTTTATATTTAAGGTAACTGTCAGCCTTTTAAGATGCAAAGTTTGCTGTAATCTCTTTCTTCAAGGTGAATATATTCACTTCTGTACAGCCTTTTGTATTTGTACACTTGAATTTGGTAAGAGAACCCATAGAATTGAACAGGCTTCAGGTTTTGAGAAACCTGACCCAAGGCCTGCAAATAAGTGACTGCACCTGCTCTTCCTCCTCCCTGTACCCCATAGAGCAGGGAAGAGTACTCAAGAAGCACTCTGACCAGCCGGGAGTCAGGAAAAACCTCTTCCTCTGAGGAAGCATCAGAATTGAAAGGAAACATTTTCCTCTTGGAATCCTTTGGATGTTCTTATCCTAACCCACTCATTTTATTCATTTAGCCAGAAAAAAAAAATCAAAAACAGAGGTATGAGTTCCCCCAGGAATGGAAGTCAGGGTAACTCTGCCCGTCCCTCCATCCATAAGCCTTTAGGCATCTTCTTGGCACTCTGGTAGCCAGTTTAGTCACTGATGGGCTCTGAAAGAATCTATAACAATGCATACATCAAGTCCCCTTTCAGTCCATATTAAGGCTGGAAATGAAGGCTGTAGGACATTTTTACCCGAATCATGTAAGCTGCATTCCATGCCATAGGGTACTGCTTCAAACTGCCAATGTCAAAATGCCAATGTTCCCTGGCCTTAATAAAGTCTCCTAATTGTGGTTTAAGCTCTAATTTTTACTTCTGGTCTTCTTTTCCAACTTTCCTTGTCCATTCTCTAAATATTGGTGCTTGAAAATGACACACTTTTCTCCACTTGAGCTCTGACCAAATTAAAAAATAAAATGCAATTAAGACTATAAAAGCCAAATAAGTAATAATGATAATGACAATGATGATAACAGTGTCTTATATTCATATGGAAAAGTTTTCTGGGTCAAGCACTCCTACTAGTCCATTATATGCATTAAGTGATTTAGTTTTCACAACATACTGATATTAGGTACTGTTATTATTTAGGTCACATGGATGAGAATACTAACAGACCTATGTTTAAGTACCTTATTCAAAGCCACACAAGAAAAGTGTTAGAGCCAAGATTGAAAGCAGGCCACTGATCCCCACCAGAATATGACCTTTTCGACAAATGGGCATTTATTATAGACCAGACCTATGGCAAGGAAAGGCATTGTGGCTATCATTTGGAGGAAAGTGGAGAAATAATGGTTTGGAGAGGCTTGTAGTAGTTGGGACAATATTTCAAAGTGGTGGCCTTGCTGATGTTTCATATATGAAGCTGACTATTCTGAACCCCCAACACATACGGTGCTAGATAATAAACACAATGAACAAACAAATAAAATGACACTTAGGTTTGGGAAGACTAGAAATGTTATGGCTGTTTAAAATTCAGAAATTGTTTTTGTAGAAACTTAAATGTTCTTTTATTTTTCTACATATCTCTGCTATGGTCACAAGTTTTCAGATGTGTGTGCTAATTTATTCTTGAAAAGAACATCTACACCCTCCAGCAGATATCAATGTTCAGCTTTAGATGGTAAAAGCATCAACACGATACTATTCCCAACTGCTAAGCTCATTCAAGAAACATTTTCTCAGTCTTAGTACGGTTTATAATATCTCCTTTATGTAAAATTGCTTTTTTTCATAATGTATTACTTCATTTCGACTATGTAGAAAAAAATCATAAAAATCAAAATGTTTAATAGTATTTTGTTTCAATTTGTGAGCACAAACATATATATGAGCTTATTTTTTTAAACTTTAAGGTCTGCTCAGGTTAGGAAAATAACATAGAAAGTCTAACTTAATTTAGTATACTGATTACACATGTACATTGATAAAGCTTTCTTTAGTGCATAAGATGTGAGAAACAGTCTTCTAAGCACAATGAAAAGCAACTAAACACAAAAGATAATATGAAAAAGAATGGAAGAAAAAATATGTCATGTTACGCCTACATTATAAAATCATTAATTCTCTTCCCTATTGCAAGGTTATTCTTTGGCCAATTGCTCTGTTTTATTATTTTAATAATTGTCAGTAGCTGAATATCATGAATCAAATTTATTTCATGTATGTGTTTACTTGGCTATCTCTTTGTTTTCTGTTTCTCCATATAATGTAAAACAACATGGCATCATAGTCCTATTTATTTATGGCTACCTCCTCAACAGTTAGAACAGTGCTGAGATGTCTAATAAATATTTGTGAGTGAAGTATACTTGGGAGATGAGTTTCAGTGAAGAGAAAAGGAATTAGGGGATAAAACCAGGTCATGAGAGGCGAGAAGTCTCGAAAGGAGAGAAGAATCAGACTTCAAGATTTCTGTATGCTAACACATAGAGGAAGACAAATACTGATACAGGTATTGTCTACATCTAAAGACACAATCTCAAAGTCTTATATAAGTTGTAGTTTATTTTTCATTTCTACATCAGAACCTGGCTCTCTTTAAATGATGAATCTCTCAAAAAATAATCTAGACACAGCAAATTTTAAACAAGTTGAAGTTTATTAGTCAGCTTTTACTATTACCCAATTTGTTTTATACCTGAAAATGCTTAAATGAAATGCTATCAGATAAAATTCAAGTGCTCTGCTATGGGGTTAAGCACTTCAGCTTCAGAAATATTCCATCACAGTCTTCTAGAATTGTAATATCATGATGTGGCTTTGAATCTAGGAGATATATTCACATATTTTCTGTTCTGAAACTTCCTGGACATTTCCTGACTATACAACTTCTATAAAAACACATGGAAATTAATGTTCTCATGACCTGAGTTTGAACTCCTGGAATACTTCATATATCCTAAAAGGTACATTTAAATATCAGCAAAAGATGTACTGACTTAGAACCATCATAATGAGCTTTTAAGTTTCCAAGTTAACTACTGTGGTTAATATTGCACAACTTACTTGTAAAGTTCAAAGTGTTTGCATATCCTTTTAATGATTAGATTTGCATCTGCCTCAGCCTTAGCTCACTTCAGCAAGTTGATTTCAATGTCATGTATGTCTACTGCACTGGGACTTGTATCCTGGATGAGATGTTGCCCACTCAAGTTCACAAAAAGAGATCTGCTTAGCAATTGCTAACCCTTGGAAAAAAGAAAAGGAGAACAAGCGAAGTCTATTTTTTAAGGTCTAAATGTCCAATTTCAAAAAATGGCAACAAATTTATGAATTTTGAAATTATTTAGCCTTTTTGAAAACTGATCAAGCTTAGATTATAGCTAATTGTCACCTTTCATTGGTTTAGTGTAAAAACTACATGCTTCTTAAAAGTCAATTATGTTTAACACCATGTGTAAAAAGTCATAATGACTGCAGGACTTTCTTTGATATATCTCATTCAGACAATACCTACAGAGTAAAGCCTCACATAGAAACAATTAAATGTTTTGAAGAGCAAAAGAAATAGGGCAGAAATGCCTAATATCCTAAAGATATGTATCACCCATTCACTGAGCAGTTTGCCTCCAAAGGTAAAAAAAAACTTATAATAACTGGCCCGGTATCCACTAAAACTAGTCATGTCCACTAGTCACTTGCATCTCTGGTGCTTCTTTCTTAACAACTGAAAAGTATACAGAGGATGATTGCACCACCCAGGAAAGCCCAAGTTTACCCTGCAATGGAGTGAAAACGCGTCTAGGATCATGGCTGGTGAGAATCAGACTTCCACATGGCAATTCTGACTGTGAGGTAAGGAGATCAATATGAAATTTGTCTGTATTTGTCTATTACTTTTTAAAAACATGTTTCATTTTTCTGTATACACAAATAATTTCTTCTGTAACCAAGAAGATATATTTTCGAACCCATCTAGATGCATCTGCTAACAATACCATCCTATTCTTTATGCGTAATGGAACAGAGTCATACATCTACGACATGCCAAGTCACCTTTGTTGAATGGTTTAGATGATTACAATACAAAATTATTTTGATCCACTCCAATGCTTTATTGTTTATATATTATATAGCATAGGACATGGCTTGTAATATTAAAATATATTAGAACAAATTCATCCAAGAATAGTTGCAAGAAATGGAAGCTGGTTCCCAAAATAGAACTATACTTTCATCATGCCTTGCCTTGAGACTTATAGGAACAATTGAAATAAATGATGATTTTCAATCAAATACACATTTTGACATAGGTGGTCTTATTGTTTATCTTAATGTTTCACCGTGACCGATATATATTATGTTCTCAAGAAATGATCGTTGTTAAATTATGGATGGATTTTAAAATAATGTTTTTAAAGGAAATGATTTTTTTTTATTTTCTTCTGACAGCTTTGTCCATTAATGAACCAATAGTCTTCAACTCATTCTCTTGCTTGTGGCTAGAATGAGTTGAAAACGTAAATGTGCATCTGATTATGTCAGTCCTCTGATTTACTTCCAAAAACAGGTCAGCATTGCCTTCAGGATAAGTCTCTACTCCATGACAGGCTTACAAGTCCTCTCCGTCTTGATTATTCTCATTTCCCTGGCTTTATTTCTCCCTATGCTAAATATTAGATATTATGCTCCATATATAGAAAAGAGTTTTATTTTTCAAAATAATTATATTTTATATGTATTTAAACTAAAATCTAATGTTAGACAATTATATACAGCTTCTACTATTATAAAAATAACGATTATGTCACTACATTTGTCATGTCTTTGAATATTAGTCAATTATTTTATTGTGAAGAATTTGTAGATGCTATATTAATAAATAAGTACCTGCTTATTGGTATTTTTGATATGACTTATCAGTTTGCTCTGAAGAAAGTCAGTCTCAATTTTTGCCCCATAATCATCTTACACCTGTGTAAGACGACTGTAATACAGGAATTGGGAATCATCTCCCAGGTGTAAGTAAGATGATACCCAATTCCTATGTGATAGTCATACATACATGTTTATTCATTTATTTATTTATTTGTTATTGAGACAGAGTCTTGCTCTGTTGCTCAGGCTGTAGTGCAGTGGCAAAATCTCTGCTCACTGCAACTTCCACCTCCCAGGTTCAAAAAATTCTCCTGCCTTAGTCTCCTGAGTAGGTGGGATTACAGGCATCCACCACACCCAGCTAATTTTTGTGTTTTTAGTAGAGACAGGGTTTCACCACATTGTCCAGGCTGGTCTTGAACTGGTGACCTCATGTGATCTGCCCATCTTGGCCTCCCAAAGTGATGGGATTATAGGCATGAGCAATTTAATGTGCACCCCCAGCTATCAGCTATCATTATTTTAATCGGCATTTCTATAGCAATCACCTTTTATGCCTTTAACCTCTATTGTTGGTTTGTGGCCAGGTAAATTAACCCTCACAAAATTAAATTAACCCTCACAAAAAAAGCTTAGTTGCATATTTTTGTCTTATTAAATCAAATATATACATTAAATAATGAATTTTAAAAAATGTCAAAATGACTGCATATTGCACTACTGTATAATTAATAGAATTTCTGATTAGTAAACAGTCACTACACATAAACACAGAATTTGTGGTGATAGAAATCAAATGCCATTTAATTAACCAGTTACTCAAAGGTAAGCATGATTATAAATGAATAAAAAATATTAAAGAGTTATTTTGAATGCATGACTTAGAATGCTTGCGATAGCAGGTAATGGAACACCCAACTCAGAAAAATTGGCTTTATCGGCTCTTGAAACTGAAATATTGAGAGGTATATCAGGCTTCAGGTACAGTTTTATCAGGGTGTATTAATCTGTTCTCATTCTGCTAATTAAGATACCTGAGACTGGGTAATTTATAAATGAAAGAGGTTTAATTGTCTTGCAGTCCCACATGGCTGAGGAAGCCTCACAATCATGACAGAAACCAAGGAGGAGCAAAGCCACTTCTTACATGGCAGCAGGCCAGAGGGTATGAGCAGGAGAACTCCCCTTTACAAAATCATCATATCTCATGAGACTTATTTACTATCACAAGAACAGCACGGGAAAGACCTGCCCCCATGATTCAATTACCTCCCACCAGGTCCCTCCCACATCACATGTGGATTATGGGAGTTGCAATTCAACATGACATTGGGTGGAGACACAACCAAACCGTATCACAGGTTTTCGCTGTGTGTCTCTAATTTCATTGCTATTTATTTATGCTTCTTTCTGGGCTACTTGCCTTGTGTTCCCTAGATTGTACAATAAAACCATTCCTTTTCTATTATGTTACTACACTTTACGTATTTAAGACTTGAGAAACTTCAGGAAATTTATCTTTTATACTTATCACATGAAGGTGAAGGTTCCCAGTTATTCCTTAGAGTAACAAATCTCTCATGGGAAGATGAATGGCATTACTAATCTTGGTCTTGCGTTGAAACAGAAATTAGAAGACTTTCAAGAAGTTTACTTAGAGGAAGTTTCAGTGTGCCCTATTTCCATAACAGTGTGTGCAATTCTTATTACTAAAGCCATTTCAAGTTATTAAGAGGGACTTTGCATTAATGCAAACAGGAAAACAATAATTTAGGGAAAATATGATGAGAAAAACTCTAGATTTTAGTCAGAGTCAAAGGATATTTTATTCCAATATGATTTTTATTAACGTTATGAAGGTGGATCCAAAATCTCTATAGCTTCTAAGATAATAAAATTAATATAGTAGGAGATGAGAAATAATGTAAGTGAAACAATTTGATTGAAAAGACATTTTGCTTAGAGTATCAATAAAATGTAAACAAATAATTATTAAAGTACATAGAATTCAATTAGATCATTTAGATTTTGTTTTTATAAGCAGAATTATGAGATGAACTAAAAATGCTTTAATTATATATTCTTCATGGTTTATGGAAAGCTATGTTAACCTGTGCCTGTTTTAATTTGTAATTTCTTCATTTTGCCTCTCATTACTCCTGAAATATGCAGCATAGTCAGGTTCCAATGACTGAGGTCAGTATCTGAGAGTCAGGTTTGATGGTACTGATAATTTTGGGAGGTTCAAATTTTGGGTAAATTCCCATGGAATTGGTTTTACCTTTATGAAATTGTTAGTTTATGACACATTTTGTTTTATAATTAAGTTCTTAAGCTTACTTTATTGCAGTTGATGAAGAATATCAAAATGTATCAAACACACTCTGCTTTATCAGTAAAGATTCACAGTCCTATATATAATGTTATGGTTTCTGGCATAAAATCATAGCTACCCAAAGAAAAAAAGGGCTTAAGCATCCACGTTAGAATGGAAATCTTTGAGGCATTATTTGAAATTAGGGCCTATTAACCACAATTTTTCAGGCAACTTTGTTCCTAGAGGGATAGATTAAATACAAAGATCATATTGGTAGTAAATTATCTTTCTCTAGAACTCATACATGCTGAAATTGAGGCACATCTAGCCCCACTTAAATATCACCTGAATATTTTTAGAAATTCCTAAGGGATATCTCCTATGGTCATTCCTTCACTGGGATTCTCTGTTTCTTCTGTTTTTGTTGATTGTTTCTTTTTGTCTTTGTTTACCTATTCAGAGGGCACTGATTCTAGGGTCATCCCTGTGGCCTCCCTGGTAGAGAGACTCTCCCCTTCCTTGAAAATCTGAAAACAATGTTTATAATCAGACACTTTCAAAACAAATTTCTGGTGTAATATCTTAGTTCTAGATAGGTAAATTATATCGTTTGCAGAATAACCTGGTCATAGATACAAGACAACAAAATGAATAGTATAGCATTAAAGCCTTCATTCATTCATTCAAATCACTAATTGGTTCTACAACAATCGCTTCTGAGAAATTTTATAGATGACAGTTTTATATAAATGCTGATAAAGCAAACTGCCAGGCTGATCAGTGAAGATGCTTTTATTCTTGCAAAGAACTTTCTACATTCTCAGCAATTATCCATGATTGAATCAATGCAGGAAAACTTCCCTTCCTACACTACAATATTGAAAGATAGTTCACGGTTACATACTTTCAAAAACTATCCTGGGAAGAGTAGAAAACACATCTGAAGGAAGACAACGGAACAGGCATTTCCCTAAATAGATCTAGGTTTTAATTTCCTAAGCAGGTTGTTACATATTGCTTTTCTCTTGGCTTTAGATTCTTATTTTCTTGGATTTCTCCTGCATTACCAATATTTTTGTCCTCCTCCTCATCTGTAGGGATTTTTTTCCAGTACATTTCAGCCAGAAGGCAGGAGAGCAGCTGTCTCCACTGGAGAAACCAATTACTTGCCAAATGGATGGGCTTCTGCCTGAATTCACTGGCTGTTTTTCCCAGCATCTCAGGGTACCATGCAGTCAGTGCAGTAACCAAAGCATTCATCTCTGATGCACAGTCATGGATTTACTCTACAGCTGATGAAGTTTAGAAAGACCAAAAATTATATAAACTACATCAACACAAAAATCTGGATCTAGCCTTGCTATTGGAAATTCAAATCTTATTTCAGTAGTATAACATCTTTGTAATCAATTACTACTTAAACTTGATTTTTTTGGCTGTTGATTTGATACTTCAAAGACTGAACTGTGAAAGAAAAGTTGGAATAATACTCACAAATACAACTAAATAACTCAGATTTAAACATACAATATTGAGTGAATTATCTCAACACAGAAAATAAAAATGTTCCTTAATGAATTTCTCTGTAAACTTAATATAATTATGGATAGTCTTTCACTATGTTTAACACAAAGTATACATTTAATAAATGTTTGGTGAATAAATGAATTGGTGGGTAATTAACTAAATTTGTCTTGCCAGTAGACTATATAGACTCTGGACTATTTTTTGGTTTTTATATTTTATGTTCCACCAATCAATGTATCAAATTATATAAACCATATTTAATAGAAAACATCTACTTTTTACTTAAGTAAGTCCTATTTATAGGCATGTATTTAATACCTCAATAATTATTATAAATAAGTTTATGTCACACTAAACAGCAACAACAAGTACCTTTGGTTGAAAAACACAAGATAAGATATTCAGTTATTAAATAATTTCCTTCCCTTCTGGCACAGATTTTTAATATAAATTTAGGTTTATAACAAATCTTCTATAAAATTGACACTATTGTTTTAAAAAATGTATTTTTAAAATATTTCCAGAGGTTGATAGCAGCTGTCATCAGTGGATTGGGTTTTTTTTTTAATAAAAATTGTCACATTATATAAGCAGAAAGTTTAGTTTACTTACGTTTAAAATAAAGGAAATACATATTCCATATTTTTAATATTTCTAAGAAATCAAGTACTTATTTTTTAATATATTTATGTAACACTCAGAGGCAAATGACCTGGGCAGATATATACACAACAAAGCGTGCATTTTTAGGGAACTAACGTGAAAAATTTGATTAGATGAGAAAAAAATGCACATAGTCTCAGATGTAACATAATTGCACAGAAAGGAAAATTTTTAGGCATTGTTATAAAATACACAGAGAGTTGCACTGAAATTGACACTTGGAAGAATCAGAAAACCATGATAATAGTTCTGTAAGGGGATGGTAATTTGGCTATATAATTAAATTGGAATGTATTCAGTAAGCAGATGTGTGCAAATAAAGAAGAATCTGAGCTTCGGGTTTGCACTTCTTGATCTTTCTTTTGTTTGCTTTTTTATGAGGACACCCCATGGCTTTTTGTCGTTGCTGCGTTGTTGTTGTTGTTTTTCTCCAAACTAAATTAGCTTCCAGCCTAATACACTTCTTAGGGTTTACTCAAAAGCCTTCCAGCCTGCAGAGTTCCATGTTGTCAACAGATGGCGTAAGATGTGATTCACCATGCTCAATGACTTCAAAGAAACAATTTGCTACTGCTGTCTCGAAGTTGGTTTGCAATTATTTCCATGCTACACCTGAGTGGAAACAAACTTCATGAGGTTTCAAATGTCATTGAAATATGTGACATTATTTGGGAATAAAACAGGAACAAAGGTTTTTTAAAAAAAATTTATTTTCATTTAAAATAATGGCTTAAAGAGAGGAAACATGAGTACATATTTCTTCCACCAGCCACAATGGACTATCTACCAGTCTTTCACTACTTATAGCCCACGATGCAGGGCTCAAGTGACCAACAAAATGTGGATAGCATTTTGTAAACAGGCAATTCTCAGCAAATTTGTGGTGTCTATTATTTTGCTTATATAAACCGATATAGTTTGGCGTTTTAGTGCCAAAATAACATATGGAATTTGATTTCAATATACATTTGGACATAAACATAAATGATAAAAACTTTAAAATACAGTAACAGAGAAGAAAGATAATAAATTTGAAGAATTTAGAGCTACAAGTTCCTTTAGACACCTGTAAGTATAAACTGCCGTTAATTGACGAGTACATTGGAAACAGGAAGTACAACTTATGCCGTTCTGTATTATACACTACTTTATTGCAATATACTATTTGCATAATAATGTTGAACATTTATGAATAACTTACCACATTCATATTCACTGTCCTCCCTAATGACAACATTATTAGCTCGATTTTTTGATGCAGAAGCACCGCATGAGGCTTTAGAAACATTAAGCCTAGAAAGAGAAATGTAAAATTCAATAAGCAAATCAAATAGTTATTTTCCTGCACACGGGATGTGCAAACCTTGGCCTATCTGTCCCTTTTTTATCTAGGCTTATTTTCATTCTTCTCATAACAACTTACATTCAACGTCTGTTATACTGGCCTTTGAAGCAAATTTATTCCATAAATAATCAAAAAATAAGAACTAGCTATTTATATATTACATAGTATATACTTTTCTGTTTTTCAGGAAATAAACCACTATTTTGTAAGAAGATCCTAATATGTTAGAAAAGAACAACTGATCAGGAAATTGTCAGATTAATTTAAAGGACGTACCGCTGCGTATTCTAAAATCAATCTTGCACATAACACATTGAAAATAAATGCTAAGGCCGGGCACGGTGGCCCACGCCTGTAATCTCAGCACTTTGGAGACCGAGGCGAGCGGATCATGAGGTCAAGAAATCGAGATCATCCGTCCAACATGGTGAAACCCCGTCTCTACTAAAAATACAATAATCAGCCGGGTGTGGTGGTGCTCACCTGCAATCCCAGCTACTCTGGAGGCTGGGGCAGGAGAATAGCTTGAATCCGGGAGGCAGAGGTTGCAGTGAGCTGAGGTCGCACCACTACACTCCACACTCCAGCCCGGGGACACAGTGAGACTCCGTCTCAATAATAATAATAATAATAATAATAATAAATAAAATAAAAGAAACTCTAAGATGTAAAGTATAACTTCCTAAAATTAAACTGGTTATTTATACTGTTATGAATGAATTGTGGAAAAAGAAAGAGATCACATAATGAACACCAGAAAGGAATAAATGGACACAAAAATTGCTGTGGACAGTAATGACTAGACTCATTCTATGATATTAGGAATGCACCATTTAAGCCCAAATGTGTGACGAATCTCTCTCTTCTAAGCATGGAATGAAAAAAGAGTCCAGCAATTTCTAGTTTGTTGGTTAGGAGTTGGGAACATTTGTGTGATTAGGAGCATTTATTTTAAAAATGAAAAAAATATGTGAATCCCTGCAATAGCATTTTGTTAAATAGTGAAAACTAAAAGTTAATAATGGAATAAAGTTAAAGTATAAGGATCTTGAAATGAGTTGCACCCTGATTATTAGTGGTTTCTCTGCAGGATTTAGGTATGAGTTTTAAGAAGCAAAGCTACTCCTACTCTCAAAAGATAGAAGCAAAACCAGCTTGAAAGCTCATGAAGAAACAGCTTTCGAATTCCCTTGAGCTCTCATTCTCATAATCATGTAGGAAAACCTACAAAGCAAAATCATCTTTGTTCAAGTGTCTTATACAGGCAGTAAATTAACTAGACAAAAACGTAAACTAATGACAAATTGATGCAAAAGTTATATATATAATAACCCAGTTATGAATATTTTCATTTCTTAAATTTGTAGATTTAGAAATAAAAATATTTACAATAAAATGTGGTTAAAAGTTCTTACATAAGGCCAAGTACTGCTTAAAATCTACTAGGTAATCCACCTATCTTTATTGAGTTAATTTTCTAGTTAAGTGCTATAAGACTATATGAGATGCTATGAGCACATCAAAGGATAGGACAAATACCCACCTCTTTCTCTAATCTATTAGGTTGTAATTGTATATTATGACAATTGTGAAGTAATTATTCAAGTTGAGGATGGAGATTATGCACTATATTTTTTTCAAAATGAAACTGAATTCATATACATAGAGAACAATGGGATAGCTCAAACTTTAGTGTTTTAACTTGAGTTAAAGTTGAAATCTTTAAATTAGTGTTGTTTGATTTAGTTTTAATGTTTTTCTGTTTGTTTCAAGTTCTCTTGAAATAACATAGTGAACATTTTTCCTGGGTTTTTTAAAAAATTATTATTTTTTTAATTTTTGTTTTAAGGACACATAATTGCAATAGGAAGAAACTGATGTTTCTACTATTGGGGAGTGAAGTGACTAAGTATAAATTCTACATTTTCTATGTTGCTCCTATGAATTGTTCATGAAAATATTATAATAAAAGTTAATGAAATTTCGTATCGTTGTAAAAATTTCATGTAAATTACTCATAATTAAGAAAGGAAAATACTTTTTATATCATATTTTACTGTTTTTATTTAATAAAGATTACTGGAGGCTGGGAATGGTGGCTTATACCTATAATCACTTTGGTAGGCCGAGGTGGGCAGATCACTTGAGGTTTGGAGTTCAAAATCAGCCTGGCCAACATGGCAAAACCCTGTCTCTACTAAAAATACAAAAATTAGCCAGGCGTGTTGGCAGTGCCTGTAATCCCAGCTACTCTGGAGGCTGAGGCAGGAGAATGGCTTGAACATTGGAGGCGGAGGTTGCAGTGAGCTGAGATTGCACTATTTCACTCCAGCCTGGGTGAGAGATAGACTCCGTCTCAAAAAAAAAAAAAAAATCACTGGAATAAAGGCCGAAAAGATACTTAATAATTTAATAAGGCATATTGCTTCCAATTACCTTGATGAAAGCAAAATCTTTCCTAATTTTTATGTCATTCATCTTCTTGTTCTCCATTTAAATGTAAAAGCATGTTGTGTACAATAATTATGTTTGGCTGTCCAAAATCAATTTCTTCTTTCTTCTGGTAACAGAACAGATATATCCTATATTTTTCTCCATAAGAACCAATTTCAGATGGTCTCAGTGGACTGACCCTTCCCACAGTTACTTTATCCAGACATTGTCATCAGACCATCCATTATTAAACCAACCTGACTGGTTCAGTAAAGGGCTCATCATTCAAGTTCAAGTAATTCAAGAATTACTTGAAATTTTTCTACATGAATTATAAGGTAAGACTATTAGCAAGACTTTATTTCGAGATGGTTTGATTCAAGTAGTAAATTATGTGACTGAGTCTTCAGGATAACATCACGCCACATATGGATAGAGGTTACTTGATCATAAAGCTAAATAGAGGTTATGAAAGCCAAGAAATGGAGAAAAGAAGACTCTTCCATTGAATGAACAACGTATTTCACCTTTGCCCAAACTACATCTTGGATTTGTCAAATAAATAATTTCCCTTTTATATATACGATTGCTGTTATCATTTTAACTTTGTTTAAGCTAATTTTGGTTGGAATCCAGGTAAAGTCAAAAGAAGATACATTATTAAAATAATCTGAAATTACAAAATAATAATAATAAAATAAGATAAACAACATGTGACTAAATTCTCACATCCAGAGATATATAGGTTCAAGTGCTAGAACTCAGATTGTGAAGAAATATAATCATCATCCTATAAAATACCTTATTATCAGAATCTGTAAAAATTTGCCAGTTGGAAAACCTAGTAGGATCTAAAATGCAAGCGAACTGGGAAATGGGAACCCTTTAGGAACTTAGATGATTACTAGACTTTCTCTCAACTAAAGTTGTAGTAATAGGTGATTTGGGGCAAATTATTAATTATTATAAACCTCTGTTTATTTGTTTATAAAATGACAGTAATAACAGCATCTTAGGACTGTTTTCAAGATTGGACGAGCTAAGAAATGCAAAAACAAAAATGTTGGCACAATTCCTGGAAGCATTCAAATAAAAATAAAACTACTATTTTTTCCCTAAGGAGTCAATGTTCTAGTCAAGTGAAGTAGAGAGCACAGAATGATTTCAGTTCCCACAGAGGCACTGGAGAACTCTGCATAAACAAGACAGGAGCCTCATAAGGACTGGCTCCGCACAGCAGGATTGAGGAGAGGCAGTCCAACTGGAACCCAGATCAGAGCCTTCAAGGGTAATCAGACCGACACCTGGGGGCAATGAGGCAAAATCTGGACACACCTGCTGGTGAACAATGATTTTTAATGTATCATCTGCTTGGCTGAGGAAGACCCAGGCCATCTATTTGGCTAGAGGAGTCGAGGATGTGACTGCAGAAATGAATTCTTAGCTATAGGGATTAGAAGAGACTAGACTCATTGATCAAAAATATGCTTCACCCCACATGCACAGACGAAAACTTACACTCTTTTTAAGGAAGTGGACCTATTGATTAGTGTCTTGCATGAGGGAGAGATTACCAATTATCCCTTCCCATATTCTCATGCCTCCACTTTCAGGTTAACATTTATCTTCCAGAAATAGTGTCTCAAGATAAACAGCAGTTCACATCTCTGACTAGTCATTGACTCCTATGCCTGGAAACAAAAAGGGAAAATGGGGTTGGGGCTCATGGTATCTTCTAGAAAAGATGAAAATTACAGCAAGGAAACTCTCCTTACCAATTACCTGGACTCAGACCATTTAGAATCCCTGCTCCTAATTCTCCTTTCCGTGACAGTGGGGCTTTACTTAGACTAATTCATTTACCTTCACAGATGTCATACCAGAAGCTAAAAATTATATTACATTGGCTTTTTCTTGTTTTAGATTTGCTTGAAGTGTTTTTTAATCATTATTAACTTAACCAAATTATATTGATTCCAAAATTATAATTTGAGCCAAATTAGGAGTGCAAAAAGTTGTTGTTGTTTGTTTTTTGGTTTCTGTTTGTTTTGCTTTATTTTAATTGACCAGTGCAAGGCTGACTCTAATTAATATACTAAATATAGTATATGTTAAACCTAAATGGTATATGTTAAACCCAAATTCAAAATTATTTATATTTTTTCCCTTCATAAACATGATAAATAAATTCACAGTGATATGAAATCCCTAAACACAAGCTATATTTTGCTTACTGTCCAAGGTTGAGGTCTTCATTGAGGGAGTAACATGGAAGGATGCTTTTCAATGCTTTACAAATACAGGATGCTACAAGCATAAGCTGTCCCTCAGGGAACACAAACTAACCAGGGTTGAAATCTTCACAATAAGCATAAGAATAAGACTCTCCCAGGACTTATTCTTTACATTTTATATTTGAATGAAAAAGGTTCTTAGGTGGAGGAAGTTCCAATTGTTTTACTAGAAAATGATTTTAGATACGACGATTTAAGCCACAATTCCAAATCTCACGTGGACACTTAATTTTATTTTCTCTATATAGATGCTGTCTATATCCAAGAAGAAATGTCCTTATAATATATAACCTCAATATTAAAATTGCCTGTAATAAGAAGAAAACATTATTGATTTCTAAAATTGATATGAAACATAAGAACATATTGAAATAATCTCAGAATGGAAACATCAGAGAGAATTGAAAAGCCATCCCAATTTTCCCTGAATCCAGGATGACCTGCCTTTATTTCACCATCAGTGGCCAAGGTGAAATGGCCAGATGTCTCAGCTTGAGGGGCCAATCTTTGCTTCTTAATAGGCTGGCTCTGGGTCTGCTGCATTTTGTCAGACTGCAGCACATTCTGATGTTATTTCTCATCAATTCCCTCTCCTAGTGTCTCTGCCTGCTTCCCAGATCCTGACCCTCTGTCCCTGTAAGCTGTACATTTATATAGGTTCATCAAATGTCCATCAACTCTAAGGGCAGCCCAATCTGGCACCTGAAGAATATGTTCAAATGATGAGCCCTGAAGGTTGAAAACCTTTTGTTTAGTGCCAGAGCTCTTATTAAGCCAACCACCTGATTCCAAAACATATCTACCCAGGGCACAGAAAGCTGGTTATAAGGAATCCACATGAGGTTTTTTTGTATGACATTGAATTTTCTAGTTTTGTTTTTGCCTTGGATAATCGATCCTACTTTATGTGCCTACAATTGTTTATCTTCCAGTTACAGATTTTGCTTTGTTACCAGATGGTAATATTTGTATGGACAAAGAACAGAGATGGACAGAAATGAGAGAGGAGAGGATGTGGCTTTGCAGTCTCTTAAATGTAAAAGAGTTTTCAAAAAGAAGTATTTTCTTGAATATAAAATAAGGGTGATATTTCAGGTTTAACAAAAAGTGTTCAGGTTTAAAATAGTTTTATTTTGACATTGTATCTTATTGGAGAATGTCCATAAATAGTAAAAAAAATCAGTAACCACTACCTGCCATATATTTAAAATTTTGCTTGATGCTCTGGATGATATAACATGAATGTCAAATAGACACTCTGTAATAGCTTGCAGTATTTGCTAAAAAAAATAAAAGTGCCAAAATTTTGGAACATAAAAATAATACTACCATTAATATCTAATTTTACGTAATACAAATTATGAATACTGAATTTGCTTAGAGGAATGACACCAGAGAGAACTCAAGAAGTCCTGAAAACTTCATGATAGTACTTAAAAGTGTCCTGAGATATTAATAAAATTTGAAGAGGTAAAAGAGAGAGGGAAGAGTATCCAAAATGCTATTGGCCTTGAGAGACCCTAAATGGAAAACACAATTGAACACAAATATCTGACCTCTGAATTTTGAGATAATAAATAGATGCTGTTTCCAGCTGCTTGGTTTGTGATCATGTGTTACAGAGCGATAGAAAATGAATACACAAATCACTGTGTCATCCTGAGTATAATAGACACATGCTATATCACCTAGAAATCATAATTTCTTCATTTTCATTAACAAATACAGTATCATTTCAGGAAATTTTCTTTGAAGAATCTTTAGTGCCACACTTGAAAATCAGTAAGATGCTCTTTGTTTTCCTAATCTAAGAGTTGGCTTGTGACACACCAAAAAGTCCTATCTCATTTTCTACTTGGAACTTGTCTCTAAGCAAAGGGATAAAAACATTTGGGTCTGACTCATCTCAAAGTTGGCCTTCTTACAATCCATCACATTAGTTATACATTCCCTTTGACTTTCAACTTCTTTATATAATTTCAATGATTTTTTTTTCTATTAAATTATGTCGTTTTCTATTGCTTGCACCAGATAAGCCATACTATTATAGTGAGCTTCTTGTGTGAAATGAATACCTTAAAATTTAATCCTACTCATTTAAAACACATAAAACAGGGTACCATCGCAGTCATCACTCTCAGCCTCTGTAATGTATGATTTTGAGGTCATTAAAATAGGTCAGTAGGGCTGGAAATAAAACTACACTTTAGACTGTGAAAAATATTGAAAAATTAAAAAATTTGAAAAATATGAAAATTGTTTCTCAATTTCATATTTTGGGCAGGTGACAGTAGCTACAGTGACTGGCACAGAACTCTCTGTCTTCTAAATCACTTAGAGTTTATGCCTTCCTTGTAGCCTTTGCCACAGTCTCCAGCTACCCACCTAACTCATGGCAAGTGCTTTCATTTCAGAGGAGGGAACTGAGATTGAGTAAATTGGAACTCCCTTCTTTTGATCTAGGCAAATATTAGCATGGTTTAAGATAAAATTTTAATTCAACTATACAAAATATTGGAGAAGGCCCTTTTCTTCCTTGGATCCTTTTTAGTCATGGAAATTGTTTTGTCCAGCCAAATTTCTGTCATTCTCAATTCATATTGATACATTTCAGTTCTATTATATGAAATAAAGTAGATTATGAGTTTCTAACCTTTGATGTATGTTTGCCAGATGGGAGTGTTTGGGGTCATATCTCTTTAATCACTGAGTATTTGCAAAATCACTAGAAACGTTCCTGAAGAACAAGCCTAGAGGCCCTAATTAAGTTGTTAGTACAAATTGGCATTAGAAACCTGTGCAGATTTTCTTGTCTAGGGAATCTACAAACCCAACGCTTATATAATTTCTTTTCCTTATAGTTCTTAAAAGAAGAGCTAATATTACTCTTCTAACTTCTGGCAGCATTATCTCTCATGCTTACTGGTTATACATCATAAATATTTTCACTTGAGCCATAAGCTAATTTAATTTTATAATCACCAAGTTTATTATATCAGCAGGTTTCTGCATACTGTCTCCTGAACATAATAAGTAGCCATTGCTATCTTTAAATATAAATGAAAAACTCTTTGATATCTTATTCCTCTAAAATCTTTCATGAAACCACAGGAATTCCACTTTTCCAATACTTAAGAAGAATGGAGTCATGAAGAAGATGTGAATTTTTGCTGAGTTTAGCTGTTTTGTTTTTGCAGTTCATTCAGTCAGAGCTGAACAGGTAATCTAAGGGATTTGTATGGTCAAACCCCTTTCTTAAATGAAAATTAAAAAGTGGTAGACATTTTTAAAAGGATGTATCTTTTTTGTTCCCAAGGATAATAAATTTCTCACATTCTCGTATGATGGGATGTCTGTTGAATTTATAATCAGAAAATCCTGTGTTTAAATTCCTGCTTGCTCGTTTAAATTGTGTGATCTTGTATTAAGTTCTTCAATATTCTGAATCTGAGTTTCCAAGTGCACAAGTATGACTACTAATAATTTATGCATTTTTTAAAATAAAAATTACTGAGTTGAATTTGCTTCAAATTTTGTAGACAGGACTCATTCCCTCAGCTGTTTCCTCAATGGGGGAATGTGCTCAGACCCCCGTCTCTCTGGTGTTATCCATGCTGTTGAAGAGAAGAGCACTTGCCTTGCAATGCTGAAGGTATGAAAGTATGGTGTAATAATTTCAGAAAAATGTTAATTGAGTTACTGTAGAAGGAGCCACTACTAAAGTAATAACAATTGAATCTAGAATCTCAAAGTTCAAGTGTCCAGTTGGTTTCTTAGAAGCTCAATGTTCTAAGCTTAGTTATTAATCTTTCTGGAATTCATCTTCTTTAGTTTAAAGAAGACAAACTGAATGCAAATCTTTTGGAAATCAAAAGCCTAATACAAATTTAAGACATTAATTTCAGGTGTTGACATTATTATGTTACTATTATTATCATTACTACCTTGCAGTCAATATATCACATACAACTTACTGTAGGTTTTATTAATCTTGGTCATTAGCAAAGTGTTGTCCGATATTCTTGTCTTTCAAAGATTCACTGCTATTTCCATTAGAGAATAGTGGGTGGAACGTAGTTGCCCAAAGAGGAGCTATAACGCTTTCATCTGGGTGGGTCGGTGTACATAGATCCTACCCATGGAATGTGAGCGGAAGTGAGGAACTGGTTTCAGCCAAGAAAGTTAAAGACTTTCTTAATAAATAATATAGTCAGTTAAAAATATATATTCTCTGCATTGAACAAAAATGGTCCCAGATAACAATAATTTATCTGGGACCTTTTCATGTGGCAAGGTCAGAAGAAAACTGTCCTGTATGTTAGGCCACAGAGGATCTTCTCCCAAAAGAGGGCCATGAAATCTTCACTAATGAAGAATGAATAAGAGTTATACAGGGAAGATGCAAATAGGGCTCAAAATAGTGTCAACTGATGACAGAAAATATCTGAAAAAAAAAGTACCACCTCTGAGACATAAAGGAGATGGCTGAGACTGATTAAGAAAAAGCCAATATGCTTGGAACAGAAAGTGAGACAATGTACTTTTAACATATAACTGAATTGCTTAATTATTGTTATTTTTTAGCTTTTAGTTTTAAAAGGTAAATGCAAATGCATTACTATAACTATTCATTTATTTTGTCAGCAAAAAATTAAAGGAATAAAGACAAGAAGTTTGGTAGAAATAAATATGTTTGTATAAATATACATATATACACACACATATATGTGTGTGCTAATCTTGAAATTTAGTATGAAAGAGTCTGAATTGAAAGACACCACTTTACCAAAGAGCTTGTAGTAAATAAATGTAAAATTTTTTGTGATAGAGTATCACAGAGGCAATAATTGCCGCAGTTCATAATTTTCTCTAAGTAATTATAAAAATGAATTTATCTTTTAATTATAAACAAAAACATTAAAAAAATTGGACATTTTTCATAGAAATATTTGAAATAATTTTGAAATAATAGTGAGTTTTAGTTTTCAAATTAACAGTCATTTTATTTCAGGTTACCATTTCAAGTCACCGTTTTAAAATGCCACAGAAATGGACACATTCCCAACTCCCAGCTTAGTCACATAGAGAAATGTTAAAACAAAACCTGCTCATTGGTCTGCTGAACCAATGTTGAGATTGTTGTAAATACATTTTTTATATAATGAGTGAAGTATCTATTCTTTCTAATGGTGGAATAAACCTAATGGGGATTGCTTTTTTAGTTGGGAATATCCAAATCTCTCCGCTCAGTTTTGAATATGCTAAAGTGCTTTGTCCTGTTTATTCATACATGATGATTTGTTCCCTTGTTCAGCCAGAGAAGTTCACATTCAGTATAGATTTTATTATTCAAAGTAATTATTAAAAGTAGAGTTTCATTCTTATTATAGAAATAAAGCAATCAGAGCTTAGGAGATCCAAAGTTACACAACTCTTTAAGTGTCAAGGCAGGGATAACAACTACAACAAGAATAATGACACTTTGGGTTAAACAGTTAATGCTAGACACTGTAAGAGTGCTTAAGTGGGTTGACTCATTTCATCTTTATAACAACCCTATGACCTGTTTCCTGTCATCCCATTTAGCAAAAATAATCTGACGCACACAGACACGTAGTAACTTGTCCAAGGTCAAACTGCATTTTGACCATCTGGTCTGGTGCTAGAGGCTATGAATGACTTCCACCACACTTTCACTCATGAAACAATGGGTTCTCCTTTTGTAAAACAATGAACACAGGTAGAAGACAGCTGGGTTTCATTGGAAAGGAAATCAAATTCTTCAATATCATTATCCTCTGCAACAAAAAATAGAAGCATAGGCACCGAAGTGCTGGCCTGTTTTAAAATCCCAAAAGGCAGATCTTATTTTTAATACACTGAGCTAATTGCATGTGGTGATCCAAGGTCAGCATAAAACTCCAGAGAGAGTCCAAAGTATCAAGTAAGTTTATGTTGGGCAGAGAGAAAGCAGAATGATCTTGAGGTAGCATTTCTTGATCTTAGCTTTAATTGCTCGCCCAGAGCCATCACACTCTATTAGATTAATCTGACAATCTCCAGTAAAGTGTGGAAAAGGATTGGGATGCTGAAGAGAGAAGAAAAAGACTAGGTTAGTATAAAAAAAAAATTCTTCAACTTTTCAGGAGTCTGCCAGCATTATAGTTAACATTTCACAATAGCAGCATCAGAAATCTCACTCACAGTATTCTGTACTATTTCTAGAGCTTTAAAAAAGTGAAAATAACAGGTAATTTTAATTGTGTCAGTAGGCCAATCTGTATTAGATATCAAAAATAAGAGACATTTCTGTTGAAGTCTGGAACAAAAAAAGGATATTCTCTATTCTCACCAGTTTTTTGTAACTTTTTATGAAAATATTTTATTCTAATATAAAGAGACATAATAAAAGTAATAGCTGAAGAAACTAACATAAATAATTTGTGACGATGTTTATGTAACAACCTATGTTAACAAACATGAAAGTTCATTACAATGCCAGGTTCAACATGATTACACACACACACACAAATAGCAGCTTTTTTATATACCAGCTGTAAACCAATAAAAATAAAAAAATATTTTTTAAAAAGTGTATACCTCTATGTCTTTGAATATCTGTGTGCTATATCTCATTTTATTCTAAGCTTTTGACTCCTATATGCAAATCTCTACTTGATATGTGTTCTAGTATATCTCATGGTCCAAAATCAAAGCTGAGTTGTTAAATTTTTTCATTGGTCTCATCAATTTGGGTGAAATTTTTTTCACTGATTTAACTGTAAGTTAAAAACTGTCTATACCTTTAGCACCTCCTTAATACTTCAAGCAATTTCATTATAAGGACTTGATGATGCTTTCTCCTGCATTTCTGTCTCTCTATTTACTTGCAAGACACATAGTAAATATCTCTCTTGGTCCGCTCCAAGCTTCTACCTAATCTCCCTGCCTGCCTTTCTCTTGTATCATTATCATATAGCAACCAGAGCGATCTTTTCAAATTATAAATCATAAAATGTACTTTGTTGCCTACAACTTTGTATCAGTTTCTCTTGGACTTAATAAGTTATAAATTCCTCCTCATGGCCCATGATGGCTTCCATAATCTTGTCCATAATCTTTGATGACATCTTGTATGATATTCTCATCCCCTACATGCTGCTTTCCTCACTGAAGACCCATTAATTTTATTTCAGTTTTTAAAATATAACCAAAATTTTCTCCAATGTAATTGTCACAGATTCAATATCTTCTGTCTGAAATGTTTTTCTCCCTACCCTTCCGTTAAGCCTTTTCAAACTCTTATTTTTCCATTAGATTGAGATTTAATGTCACTTTCTTGGAGTAACATTAAAATATCCCATGTCAATTATATAGTCCATGTGATTACAACAGGTTCTTTCTAGTCATCACTGTGTATGTGTATTCAAGTTCTGCACATGTACCCCAGAACTTAAAGTATAATTTAAAAATTCAAATGCTTCTAAATATGCTATGATAGTTCATTACTTCTTTGAATAAATATTAGATACAGGAATTTATTTCAATCACAGGAAACTCTAGAGGAATTAAATGCAAAATAAAATGTTAAAATTTTATAATTAACTATTGTCAAAAATACCATAAGCAAATCTAGTAGTACATGCTTAACTATTGGGAAATACTTATAATAAATTAGTATACTGAAACACTAAATTTTAAAATAATGTGTTAATATTCATATTATATAAAGAGCCTTTACAAATAACTTAGAAACAGATTAACATGCCAAACTAAAAATGGGAAAACAGAAAAACTCACCCCCATATAACAAAGAGTAGGAACTGCAATGGCCATTAAAATATTATATATTCCTTTGCAAATTAAATAGCAATGTGAATTTATTTAATACCTAACATTTTCATTAAAATAAAATACTGACAATGTTTGCAAAGATTCAGAGAAAATAATACTTTCATAGATTTCTAGCATATGATATAACTGTTTAAACAATACTAGAGAGTAGTAAGATAACATTTCAAGGTGTAAACAGATATTAATATTGTTATGGAGGGATTCTGCTTAGCAAGGTCTACCTTTCAAAATAGATACATGTAAATAAACTACACATGTGAATTACTATTATACTTAAAATGTAGTTTTTATAACCTTAATACCCCCTGCCCACCCAGTGTTACTTTTTAAATTTTTTTCTTGTCTTTAAAAAAAATTTATAGATTCCAAATCTACTTTGATAAAATGGAATCATTTGAAATCTTTCAGAAAAATTTTGTGGGCACATTTCTATTGTAATTTTCTAGTATAAAAATATTTTCATCACATAAATGGAAGCTATTAAAAATATTTTTGTTATGTCTTAAAACCTGTGCTAAGAAACTAATCTTCATTATCAGAATAACAGAAAGATTTGAATAATATAAACTAGAAAGGGTTATTATCAAATTTAATTTTTTTTAATGGGCAAGAATATGGAAGCTGTTTTAAAGAAGGCAAGAGGGGAATTGTGGGAGACTGAAAAATAGCTATAGCTTTGCTGTAACCTAAACCAGATATGAAGATAGCTTGAACTAGAGTAATGAGTATGACAAACAGAACAGAGAGAAGTAATTTATTTGACTGATATTCAGCAGGTATAAATCAACAATTTTTAAGTGATCAATTAAGTTTGAGGTTGAGAGTTAGCCAGCAATTGCTGACATGACTGTTACATATATGGCTGAGGGGTGAAAATCCCATTTACCTAAAATGTTTTTTGAAAAAAGAAAGAAATGGAGAAATACTAGTTGGCCTAAGCTGAATGGGAAGTGGGATAAGACACTGAATTATGCTTGAACCTGTTGGTTTTTAAGTGCCTTTGAGGAACATCAAGAAATGAGTTCTGGACAACAAATATAAGTTTGAAGGTCGCTGGGATGTAAATCACATTTGATCTATGTATAGCATACACAAAATCACTAAGGGGGATAATATGAAATAAAAAGAAAAGAAAGTCCAAGATGATGCTTGAAACTATAACACTTAAAGATTGTATAGAGCTCTAAAAAATGTTTCTGTATGTCTACCTAAAACATTTTCATCTTGTGAATGGATATTATCATAGTAACTATACCAAAATCAATAATTTTAAGCTCAACATCATATTTTTTATTATGACCGCTAATATATATGGCACTTGAGGTCTCAGGATACTTCCATTAAAAGCCTGATTAACCACAAAACACAATTTGAACAGAGAGTATTATATAGAAACAAAAGTAATTGGTGTTTGTTAACACAATCCAGAAGCATGAAAGGGGAGTTTTAGGGTGCCTATGTTGGAAAGAGTTGTAAAAAGCAAGGTTTGCATCATACCTAAAGGCTAAACAACAAAATGGATAAACAGAAAGCATAGAATTTATACAATATATAAAAGTGTGTAGACAGGATACACCTATGAAAAAACGTACAAAGCAAACATGAATATATGTATTTTTTCACAAAAAAAGGAAACAGAGTACATTCAATTCTAACACAAGTTGCTATGAAGGCATATAAAGAATGTTAACCTGACTTGAATGTTTTAGTTAAAACGTGTGATCTCCAATTTACAACCCATAAGACTTGGAAATAATGCACTCTTGCTTTCAGCATCTAATTAGCTTTTGTAAGAAAATTGTTAATATTAGAGAAAATGTCATATTTCCTCTAAGTTCACCACAGAGTTTTCTGCATGTGGCACAAAGTGATGTATTAAAGTGAAACAAAACATCACATTGGATAACCTTGGGAATTAAAAAAAAATTAGATTAGCAGCAGGTGCTCAGAATGGAATAGCACAGTTCCACCAGCCACATAGAAGTACAAAAATAAATACTGGGACAGGAAGGAATTCTTCCCTAGATAGACTTCTAAGGAAGATCTTTCAAGGAGAAGAATTGCTACTACCCAGTTTGTAGCATTTCAGGAAATCTGATTCTACACAACTACAGGCTTTATACAGATCTGGATTCTTGGGAAATCCACTTATGACTCATTTTGAAGACTGACTAAACTATTTATAAGCTGCGTGACATTAGGTAAGTTTTTTTCCCCCCTAACACATGTGTGTTTCCGTTTTCCCTTCTAAAGAACTTATTTCATAAGATCATCATGAGGATGTAATGTGATAGAATATGTAAATTCTTGCGTTCTGAGGACCAAATCTTATGATTGTATTTGTAAATAAAGTTTTATTGGAACACAATCATGCCAATTCATTAATGTCTTCTCTGTGGAAGAGTTGGTTGGTTAACAGAACAGAATGTCCTACATACAAAATGTATAAAAAACAAGAACCATGTCTGACACACATATTTTGTAATATTTTGAAAAGTATAATTTATACTTTTGTCTCAGTACTCACAATATACTTATACAATAAATTACTTACATTAGAACACTGAAGCACATGTATTTTAAAAGACATCAGATCTAAATTACATGCTCATTAAAAAATATATATCTAGGATTCTGTTAGGCTCTAAAATTAGATTTATTAAAGGAGTATACCACTTTTTACTTGAGTATTATATGGGAAATTTTGCCTCTGTTATACCGTTGAAATAATACCACAGCACTTGGCTGACCATGGTGAGTATAATTCTCTTAGAAATGCACTTGACTGTACTTCTTGGGGTAAGAGAAACACATTTCCTTGTAAAAATGGAATCCAGATATATTCATGTTCATTTGCTTTGTCATGTTATTGCTTGTTCTGTGATGTGGATTAGAAGGAAATAGAGGGACATTACATATTAAAGTGACCAAATAGTACCATAAATAGTTTTTTGATAAATGTAGAAATTGCCTATTCTAGTCTTCAAGCATGAAACATATATATGTTTTACCTGAGATCCTTCCTCAGGCAAGGACCTTGAGGCCTCTCAAAAGAGTATCAAAGAACTGAAACTCACTGGATCACCACATCCTGACAATGAGATGCCAGACACCTCATTCATCACGACTGCTTCACTGCCCATGCTAGTTCCTGTTTTCTTACACATTGTTACACTTCTCCCCTGCTATATAAACCCCTAGTTTTACTCAGGGAGATGGATTTGAAACTGGTCTCCCATGTCCTCAGCTGCAACATCTGATTAAAGCCTTCTCCTGGGCAATACTCATTGTCTTAATGATTGGCTTTCTCTGTAGTGAACGGCAGGATCTAGACTGAACCCCTGGTGTTTTGTTAACACATATAGGGATGAGTTATGGAATGAAGTCACATTTATCTACACTTCATATATGACAACAGCAACTACAAATGTCTCTTGGGTATAATAAAGCATTAGTAATGGGTGTCATTCTGCAGTGAGAATTCCAAAAGAAGTTCTGGAGGGAGCACTGAGATGTGTTTTAAAGCAGGAGACAGCAAACATTTTCTGTAAATTGCTACACAGTAAATATTTACATTCTGGGGCATACGGTTGTAACTAGTCAGCTGTGGCACAGACAACACACAAATGAATGGAAATGGCTGTGCTCCAATATAACATTCTTTACATAAACAGGGAGCAGGCTGGATTTGGCCCTCAGGACATAGCATACTGACCAGCGGTGGTTTAGAGCATGAAGACTGGCTTGATGAGAACAAGGCTGAAGCCACAGGAAAGTCAATGAAGGAGGGAGTTGCAGGGTCAGATCCCATTCTGGGATTAAGTTAGAGACTGGGTTGTGTATCAGCCATACCACAAGCTGAGTAAGAGAGGAATAGTCTAAATAATGTATAAACCTGCCAAATGGGATCGCAATTTCAATGATATATACACAAGTAATGAAATCAAGTATAAGACTATGTTATATATTTATATATTACATACAGTTATGAGCAATTATAGTTGAATTTTATATTCAGGTAATTAAGGCAAATTTCTAATGAGAAAACTGAAGAAATTATTGCTCCAACACCTCTGATGGTGACTACTTATGCTCTCTGTAAATTATACTAGCAGACATATTATTTTATAAGATACCACTTTCTATCAATTCATAACTCTATTGGTGATTTATCAATTGAGCTAAAACTTCTCTCCATTTGATTACTATCTAATCAACATATAACTGATTCTATAACAGTCCTTCAGTTGTTTAAAGGTCATTGTCATGCATATTCTCTCTGACTTAATATCCTTGGGCAAACTAGCAACCTTCTCTTTGTTTGGGATAAATAGAATGGAATGGAGTAAATACATACCTATGATTTAAAGTCATCTACAACATTTGTATGCATAACACTGCCCTGCCTGAGTATAAACTGTAGGCAGGAATATTTGTCTATTTTGTGTAATAATGAATAGAAAACCATGAATGATATTAATCAATAAATTCTCTCTATATATATATTACTAATTTTCATTCCTTCTGCAAAGTATTTTGGCCTGTTTTTCAGCCAAATTAGATACTTTGTATGGAAAAGGGAATGCATAGACAAGCATGATGTTTGGCTGACAAAGCAGTCTGCATTTAGAGGTGTGTGTGAGAGTACAGAAGAAAAAGATAAAAGGTGACCAACAGAGACGTCAGATGGATATATATTTTCATTTTAAAAAAATAGCTGCTAGTGTGATGACTTGTTACTCAGGACACAATTTTAATAATTAACTACACCATGAGAAACAGTATGGAGATGCCTTAAATAACTAAAAGTAGAAGCACCATTTGATCCATCAATCCCACTACTGGGTATCTACTCAAAAGAAAAAGAAGTCATTATATGAAAAAGACACTTGCACACCCATGTTTATAACAGCAAAATTGGCAATTGCAAAACTGTATAACCAGCCTAAATGTACATAGCTAACTAATTAATAAAGTGTTGTATATATACACCATAGAACACTACTCAGCCATAAAAATGAATCAAATAATGGCATTTGCAGCAACCTGGATAGAGTTGGAGAGCATTATTGTAAGTGAAGTAACTCAGGAATGGGAAACCAAATACTGCATGTTCTCACTAATAAGTAGGTGCTAAGCTATGAGGACACAAAGGCATGAGAAAATACATTGGATTTTGGGGACTCAAGAGGTAAGGTGGCAGTGGGGTGAGTTATAAAAGACTACACATTGGGTACCATGTGCACTGCTCAAGTGATGGGTGCATCAAAATCTCAGAAATCACCACTAAAGAACTTATCAATGTAACAAAAAACTATGTGTTTCCCAAAAACTATTGAAATAAGAAAGAATTAACTAACAATAGTAAATGTACTAACAGTAAGGTAATAGAAGTCTCAACTAATTAGCATGTTCCAAAAGAACTCATGTATACATGTTAGAACATCACTGATCAAGATGAGTATTGGCTAAAACTATTTGATGGGAAAAAGAAATATTTTTGATTGTGAGTTATCTTAAGCATGGTTCATATTTGCTGTAAAGGACACAAACATTTTAAAAATAGTTAAAAATAATTATATTCACACAAGTTTTCACCTCAGCTTTGTTTACCTCTCTGGGTTGGCCAGTGTATTTCCTCATATGGTGGCAACAGACACCCTTCCCACAGTCCAAACCCTCACTGGCAGCTCATTTACTTTTCAAATCTTGATGCTATTTGACTTCCCCCTTAAGGCCTTATTGGATTCACTTGATCAGAATTAATTGTTCCTTCCTCAGTACTGTCATGGCAAAACTTGTATTTTGCAAATTAGTTTTCTTTTGGTTTACTTAGTTATTTATGTGCTTATGTGTCCCATAAGAGCTTAAGTTGTCAGTAACAGTAACTATTTCTAACGCATCCTTCAATAATCACTAGGCCTGGTTCAGGACCATGGATAGAGTAAGTGTCCAAACCATATTAATAATGTGGAATTGCATCTCAGAGATACAGTGTTAGCATTGCAGCATTCTGTTTGATTAGGTGGCACTTTGGCAGTGAAAAATGTTGTATAAGATGTATTTTTCAAAATTGAGGCTAATTAAAATTAATTTTCTTCTGAGAGTCATTGTAGAATTTTATAAGAGCCTGTGTGATAATTAGAGACACCCAGGGGTGTCAACAAACCTGTAGTGGGAGTCACTGTTCTATCAAACATGACCCACTGAAGTAGCTCCGTGTGGCTATTAATATCACCGACTGCAAAATATGTCAAGGTTTATTAAGTGAAAATCTCATAAAGGTTCACAAACAAAGTACTGCCTATGCAATATGGATATCATGTGGTTCAGCTCCCTTAAGAAGAAGAGAATTAATAAACAAACTAAAGCACTCCTGTTTATTCTCTGGAGTGTCCTCCAAGGATATTAATAAGAAGTACAGAGCACTTAATTCTGGCATTTAAAAGAAATATAACATGAAGAGTTTTTGAGGGATAGAGTCAATGAACCTTTTATATTTGTAATGAAGTACAAAAGACAGATCTGTGTTCACACATAAATTACACAGCCATCAATATTTTAATTTTAGCTCTGCTACAAAATAATATTTTTCTATTATTCTTAATTTTCAAGGTAGTCTGAGGGTTACACTCAGGCCAATTGGGGCATAAAAAAGGGAATACTCCAAGGGCAAAAGCCCTCTGCCTGAATCAAGGAGCCCTTGGCGTTAGGCACTTGTGTCAAGAGGTCTTGAATTATCTAGGCGGTAGCTTTTATGGTGTGGGAAATGGAGAAAGGTGAAGGGTACACTTCATTAAAGCTAAAAGGTGAAAAACTGGATTTAATTGAATTAGATGACAGCACACATAGACAGAGTCAGAAAGCTTTCCCATAGAATCAGTGCTCTCTGGAGGAAGGCAGTTTAATTCTTACTGTCATCAGGCTGAGGGCTTGTGCAGCCTTAGTTAATTTGATTTCTCTCAGGAGAGAAAAATATTTGGGTAGAGATGGACATATGGTTTAGTGAAAGGAAGCTAGTAGCTCTCTGAGATGCCTATGTACCTAGGAAAGAGGCTGCGTTGGCACCAGCTCACAAGAACATACTTTCTACAAAAAGCCTGAAATAGTCTGGAGAATGTACTTAACTAATAAGGAACTATTACTTTATTATTTTTGTTTAACCAGTTTGATCTACCCGTCTTGTCATAATATGGTCTATGAATTGGCAACAGCAGTAGTCGCCACATCAGAGAGGTTGAACAAGGAAGATTTTACTGCCCAATTGGTTTAAGGATTGCTTTTAGTAGTCAGAGATAGTACACATGTAAGAACAAAGGGAAAATTATCCTTAGTTTATACCATAGGGCTTATCAAAAAACTCTTTTAGTATCTGGAGGTTAGTTTTAGATAAACATGTAACCAAGAGTAGAGTTGCAAAAACAACTCTAAGAAATGAGAATTATTTAAGCCAAGTCAAGGATTCAATAGCATTTTAAGAGCTATTGAATTATTCATTATTACTCTGTCTCTAAAAGCAAAAACAAAACAAAAAACAAAGCAAATCTTCTCATGATAAATGGAGTTCTATTATTTGGACAAACATTTTCCAATTTGATAGCAGATTTCCAGAGTTCAAGTATAAACAACACAATATTTTAAACTATCTCAATGGTATTCAAGTCCCAGCATGCTAAGAATTTCTAATATATTTTAAACGAATGAATTTGTTCTAAATGAAAAAAATAATGGATGCATTAAGAAAGCCTAAAAGGTGCTAGTTAATTTTCACTATGTTTGCAGAGAAGTAGGGACTTTTAAATAAACTTATTTCTGCAAGTCAGAGATTTGTCACATCCCCTTTGACTGGATAGAATCACAAATAGAAGAAAGATGAGAAGTTAATAATTTCACAAAATTATGGAACTGTATGCATTTACGTGTTGTATTCATTATACTACTAAATCCTTTGATAAGTGTAATTGAAAGAAAAAAGGGCTAAAACTTGTTAGCATCACAAAGATAGGAAGAATTTTTCAATTAATCAATAGCAACAATAATAATAAAGCTAATAATAATAATAATGATAATGAAATGTTAGTTCTCATTCCTTGATAATTAGAAAATATACTCTCTATATGAAATGTTGTACCTATATATGTACATTGTGTACATATAAGCAGACATTTAAGAATATTAAAAATATTAAATTATTTTATTCCATGTAATAATGATTAAAATTATATCTATAACATTGTCTGAAACTATGTATAATTTTAACTCATGGCTTCCAAGCCTATTGAAAATATCCATTTCATAGATATTCAGAAGTTTAGATAAGAGTGTCTTCATGGTTTTAATGTGTGCAAATATAGAGACATACTTTGCAATATAATCCTCAGTGCACCTCTGGCTATTCATAGAATATTTTCACAGTCATTTTCCACTTAATGCAAGATACTAAAATAATCCAAATAATTTTACAGTCTTGTTTTCATAATTGGCATGGTTTGATGTTGTGTCCCCTCCAAATCTCACGTTGAAATGTGATTCCCAATGCCACAAGCAGGGCCTGGTGGGAGGTGGTTGGATCATGGGAGTGGATTCCCCACAAATGATTTACTTCCATCCCCTTAAGTTCATAATAGGCTCTCATGTTCCTGTTTATATTTCTATAGTATCAGTTGCAACCCCTCCTCTTTCATGTCTGATTGCACACAATTTAATCTTTTCTCTTTTTTCTTAGTCTAGCTGATGGTTTGTGAACTTTGATTGTTTATCTTTTTTTAAAATCAACTCAGTTATTGATTTTTTTAAATTCTTTTTCTACTTTCTATTTAATTTGGCTGGCCTGTGATTTTATTATTTTCTTCCTTTTGCTAATTTTCTGTTTAGTTTGTTATTTTTCCTGTTTCTTAAGGTATAAAGTTAGCATATATATTTGAGATCTTTATTCTTCTTAATATAGGAATTTGTCACTATAAATTCCCTCTTGGTGCTCCTTTTGCTGCCCTCAGTAAGTTTTGGTATGTTTTGTTTTTGGTCAACTGACCTTTCACAGGTATCACACAAATACACAATAGGAAGAAGATGATCCATTTAACAAATATTGTTGGGAAAACTGTATATCTGTATATCAACATGTAAATGCATAAAACTGGACTTCTGTCTTACACCATACACAAAAATTAACTCAAAATGGAGTAAAAACTCAAACCTTAAACTTAAGACATGAAACTATAAAATTTCCAGAAGGAAATATAAAAGAAACTTTACATTAGTCTTGGAAATAGTTTTATAAATATGACACTAAAAGTTGTTGGGAAAAGCAGCAAGGGAGAAAGGACTTATGGAGTGCCTACAAAAATTGGTTATGAGTACCACATAAAAAAGGAACAACAAACTGCACAAGGCCACAGAAGGCCTCTGGGGAGGAAGGCCTCTCCATGCCTCATGTTCCAGTGCAGGGTGACCTAGGCTCTGTTACAATAAACATTGTGCTCAAGGACGTAAAATCCCTTTGCAGCACTATGACATAGCCAGACTTGTAGGCTCCTGGTAAGGTCCATATTTCATCAGCTGCACATTGATAATAGGCTAAAGATAACCACATGTTCTTGTTTTGTGAAACTCCCAAATTGCCGCTGTTATCAATCCCTAGGAAGACACATTAGTTCTGGCTCATTGATTCACTTCCGCTTACTGATTCACTCCACCATCACTCCAACCCTATTGTATATGTCAAAGTGATTGTAATCAATAAATAGAGTAGATGATCAGAACTTGGGGCCTTCACTGCTTCCTCCAGAGTAATAAGTGATAGCCCTCTGTCTCTCTTAATCTACCTTTTTCTCATTACTTTGTCACCACTGAACTCGGGGTACCCACTGGTGATGTAGGGCTGGCTCCTTATAAAACTATAGGCAACAAAATCAAAGAAAAAAAAAAAGGATATGAGAACCTAACAAACTAAAAACTCCTCAAGGCAAAAGAAATAATCAACAGAATAAAAGGCACCAGTAGAAAGGGAGAAAGTATTTGTAAGCCACCCAGATGATAAGAGGTTAATTTCTATAATGCATTAGAAAGTTATGTAACACAATAGCAAAAACAAAACAAAACTAATCTAAACTAATAACCAGGTAAAATTAATGGGTTAACAACATGAATACACATGTCTCTAAAAAAAAGGCCAACAAATCTGAATCTCATCAATGACTAATAAGAGAAATGCAAATCAAACCCGCAATGAGATAACCCCTCACACCAGTCAGAATGGTTACTATCAAAAAAAAGAAAAAGATAAAAGATTTAAAGTCCTGGACGGAATGTGAAAAAATTGGCACCATTGTCCATTGTTTGTGGAAATGCAATATGGTGCAGCAAGCATAGAAAACAGTATGAACATTTCTCAAAAAATTAGGAACAGAACTACTATATGATTCAGCAATCCCACTTCTGGGTACTTATCAAAAACAGGATTTCAGAGATATTAGCATTTCCATATTCATTGCAGCAATATGCATCATATCCAAGATGTGGAAACAATTTAAATATTCAAGGAAGGATGAACGGATGGATGGATAAAATGCAGTATATACATATAAGGAAATATTATTACTCAGCCTTTAAGAAGAATAAAATTCTGGGATATGTGACAACACAGATGAACCTTAAGGACATTGTGCTAAGTGAAATAGACTAGTAACAGAAAGTCAAATACTGCATTATTTTTCTTGTACAAGATATATAAGATAATCAAATTTATAGAATTAATAGGATAGTGTTGCCAGGAGCTGAAGAGAGAATAAAATGAGAAGTTAATAGTCAATGGGCATAAGGCTTCTGTTAAGCAAGATGAATAAAGTCTAGAGATCTGCTGTATAGCCTTGAGCTTACAGTTAACAATACTGTATTTGACACTTAAAATTTATTAAAATGGTAGATCTCATGTTACATGTTCTTACTGCAAATAATCTACACTTTAGAGAAGATAAAACATAGCTATTAATAGTTGAATACTGCAATAAAATAAAATAAAGCTGCATTCCTTGTTAAGAATAAATATTTTATAATTATAGGAGGCAATGATATTTTTTCTAATTTTAATGAGAAAAATTTTAAACTAACCGGAAACAAAAATGTGTCATTCTTTTTTACACTCATATATTTTCATAAATATAGTGAAATTCAGAGAATTTTAATAATGTATTTAAATGGAAACATTGCAGAAATGTGTCTACTTTATCAAATATATCAATATATATGTTATGTGTTTTATCTCTTCATGACAAAGAAAGAATGAACATTTACCTTGCTTATTTTAAATTTGCTTTATAATAAACTAGTTGAAAATAAGTTATGTGTATTCATATCTTCCAAATTGAAATCTAATATTTTATGTTAATTATAAGAGACAGATGATCAACTCTCAATGGTGCTGCTTTGAAGAATTCTCAAATGTTTTTTATATTAAGCTCTGACTACCTTTTCTCTAAAGAAACTCAGAGTAAAAATTACGTTAAAACTAGGGATTTTTTGCTCACTTTGAATAGTGACAGAGGTAAAGTGTTAACATTTGCCTTAGGAAGTAAAATATATGCCATACAAATGACAAATGTTGTACCCTCCACCTCTATTATGCTGGTCTTTTTTTCCTTCTACAATACTGCTAACTAAAGCACTAATTCAAATAGTTCTTTTCAGAATTATTAGAATATGATATATGTAATATGAGACATAAAAATGCAAAACTTTAACTGTTCCTCATTTTTATAAAAATAGTTGGTAACTATTTTCTGTAGAAAGTATACTTAAAATAATTACATTAAGTCATAAAAACAAGAATTTCATACTTTTAATGAGAAGCCAATATATATTAAGCATATATACCAATGAGCTCATTTTATAACCCTAAGTTAATTACAGCATCTTTCTGGTTCATTGTATTTAAATAAGACATTCCAAATAAAATTATTCCTACTTATATATTATTTGAAGACAGCGAAAGTAACTACTTATAATCATGAATAAATAAAGTTTCAGAGAACTGACATTTTTGCAGATACTAGCCTAGTAGTTAGACATTTCTTCATTCATTTATTCATTCTTAATGTGAGTCATTTCTTCATTCATTTATTCTCACTCTTATTTATTCATTCGTTTATATATTTAAAGAATATATATTAATTGTTTAATCACTAGGATGCTTTAGAACCTACGATGCAGACCATAGCAGTAAAAAAGGCAATATATTCTCTAACTTCAAAGAAATTTAGTGGGGAAAGAGTGATCGACATTAAATTAATACTTATGCAGATAACTCTTCTGGACAACAGTAAGGTAATTCGGTACCTTATTATAAGAGGTACCTAAATTCTTCTTGGGGACACAGAGCAACACATTTCACATACATTACAAGTTAAATTAAGAGAATATAGGGGAAGATTTTTCCAACAAAGGAATTCACATCTGGGGTAGCGTGAGATGAGATACAACTTTGTACAATGATGAGACTCCAGAAATCTGGCATGGCTGGAGGCCAATGAATGAAAGAGGGTGGTGAAATGTGCTGGCGTGGTTAACAGAAACCCACGGTGCAGGCCACACTTGGGCCTCTGTGGTTACGCTGAGAGATTGTAAACTACTGAAATATTTTAAGACGGGGTGTGGAAAGCCAATATTTTATTGTAAAGCTTGACCAAAGACGATTGGTAAAAAAGATACAGCGATGGTCTATAAATGGTTTGGGTGAGTTAATAATAATTGCTCAGTCTCACCTAACACTAAATGTTTATGTGCCAAGCAGTCTGTAAAAGGTATTTTTAGATATTATTTTCATGCACAAACATTTTTAAAAAAAAAAACCTACTCATCACCCTTCTACGTATGGTAATAGCGAAGCTCAGAGAGACTAACAATTGCTCACTATCAGCAGATAAATGGGTTACCTGGGAGAGAACAATAAGTAGCCTGTCTCTGAAATTTTTTCTTTCGGATACTATGTGGAACAGAATTTGGGCAAAGAAATAATGTGAAGTAGATAATTTGAAACAACTGAAAGTTATATTAACTGATCTATTGAATATATGAGATTAAGAGAAGTTTCAAATTTCAGAAACAGAGTGCATGACAATAACACAGACATAAGATACACTAGGGCATACATGTAATTCAGAGGAAATTATGAATTATGAATTGAGTAATCAGTGAGATACCAAAGAAAGATGTGAACAAGATCATTAGCTACAGTATTCTGCAGCTCAGAAGGGATCGTCTTCTTCAAAGTAATGACTTGGTGTAATGGATGTATAGGTGGTCTTTGTTTCTTTAGGTATAGCTGAAAGCAGAGAGTGTAGAGAGACAATTTGTGAAGACCTGGCTGTTAGAAGAGAAAGAACAGCCAAAATAGTCTGTTGACAGGCAACCAGTTAGATCAAAACCAGGAAGGTACTTGTCACCCATGCCACAGTAACAAGACTGTTTGAACAAAGAATGTGGAGTAAGCTTTGTCAGGATTCCGAGTAATATGACTGAAATAGCAACACAGGCCTTTTTGGTATGTGATCAAGAGGAATTTTCTGTGGGGGTTGCAAGTGCAGAAAAATGAGTAAATAAGTAGGGAGGATGTGGTACCAAAAAATAAACCATCAGTTTAAGAAATGTACTGTGGAGGGGCAGAAAAAATAGAAAGACAGGGGTTATACCAGTTTTCAAAGGGAATGCTTCCAGCTTTTGGCCATTCAGTGTGATATTGGCTGTGGGTTTGTCGTAAATAGCTTTTATTGTTTTGAGATACGATCCATCGGTACCTAGTTTATTGAGAGTTTTTAGCATAAAGGGCTGTTGAATTTTGTCGAAAGCCTTCTCTGCCTCTATTGAGTTAATCATGTGGTTTTTGTCTTCGGTTCTGTTTCTGTGATGGATTACGTTTATAGATTCGTGTATGTTGAACCAACCTTGCATCCTCAGGATGAAGCCTACTTGATTGTGAAGGTTAAGCTTTTTGATGTGCTGTTGCATTCGGTTTGCCAATATTTTATTTAAGATTTTTGCGTCGATGTTCATTATGGATATTGGCCTGAAGTTCTCTTTGTTAGTTTTGTCTCTGCCAAGTTTTGGTACCAGGGTGATGTTGGTCTCATAAAACGAGTTAGGGAGGATTTCCTCTTCTGTATTGTTTGGATTAGTTTCAGAAGGAATGGTACCAGCTCCTCTTTGTACGTCTGGTAGAATTTGGCTGTGAACTCGTCTGGACCTGGACTTTTTTTGATTGGTAGGCTATTAACTGCTGCCTCAATTTCAGATCTTGTTATTTGTCTATTCAGGGTTTCAACTTCTTCCTGGTTTAGCCTTGGGAGGGTGCCAGTGTCCAGGAATTTATCCATTTCTTCCAGATTTACTAGTTTGTGTGCATAGAGTTGCTTGTAGTAATCTCTGATGGCAGTTTGTATTTCTATGGAATTGGTGGTGATATCCCCTTTATCGTTTTTTTATTGCGTCTATTCAATTTTTCTCTCTTTTCCTTTTTATTAGTCTGGCTAGCAGTCTGTCTATTTTGTTGATCTTTTCAAAAAACCAGCTCCTGGATTTAATGATTTTTGAAGAGTCTTGTGTCTCTGTCTCCTTCAATTCTGCTCTGATCTTAGTTACTTCTTGTCTTCTGGTAGGTTTTGAGATTTTTATCTTGCTCCTCTAGCTCTTTCAATTTTGATGATAGGGTGTTGATTTTAGATCTTTCCTCGCTTATCATGTGGGCATTTATTGCTATAAATTTCCCTCTAGACACTGCTTTAAATGTGTCCCAGAGATTCTGATACGTCGTGTCTTTGTTCTCATTGGTTTCGAAGAACATCTTTATTTCTCCCTTCATTTCATTGTTTATCCAGTCGTCATTCAGGAGCCAGTTGTTCAGTTTCCATGAAGTTGTGCCATTTTCAGTTAGTTTATTAATCCTGAGTTCTACTTTAATTACACTGTGGTCTGAGAGACTGTTATGATTTCCATTTTTTGTGTGTGCATTTGCTGAGGAGTGATTTACTTCCAATTATGTGGTCAATTTTAGAGTAATTGCAATGTGGCGCTGAGAAGAATGTATATTCTGTGGATTTGGGGTGGAGATTTCTGTAGATGTCTATTAGGTCCACTTGGTCCAGATCTGAGTTCAAGTCCTGGATCCTTGTTGATTCTCTGTCTCATTGATCTAATATTGAGAGTGGAGTGTTAAAGTCTCCCACTATTATTGTGTGGGAGTCTAAGTCTCTTTGTAGGTCATTAAGAACTTGCTTTATGTATCTGGGTGCATGGAATACTTTTACACTGTTCGTGGGTGTAAATTAGTTCAACCATTGTGGAAGACAGTGTGGTCATTCCTCAAGGATCTAGAAATAGAAATTCCATTTGACCCAGGAATCCCATTACTGGGTATATACCCAAAGGATTATAAATCATTCTATTATAAAGACACATGTACATGTATGTTCATTGCAGCACTGTTTATAGTAGCAAAGACTGGAACCAACCCAATGCCCATCAATGATAGACTGGTACATATACATCATGGAATACTGTGCAGCCATAAAAATAATGAGTTAGTTCATGTCCTTTGTAGGGACATGGATGAATCTGGAAACCACCATTCTCAGTAAACTGACACAAGAACAGAAAACCAAACACCACCTGTTCTCACTCATAGGTGAATGTTGAACAATGAGAACACATGGGCACAGGGAGTAGAACATCACACACTGGTTCTGTTGGGGCATGGGGGGATTGGGGAGGGATAGCGAGAGCGGGGTATTTTGGGGAGGGATCACACTGGTAGAAATGCTTGATGTAGGTGATGGGGGGATGGAGACAGCAAACCACCATGGCATGTGTGTACTTATGCAAAAATCCTGCAAGATCTGCACATGTACCCCAGAACTTAAAGCACGATAAAAAAAAAATAATTATGCTTTGAAAAACCAAAACAAACAAAAAAAAAGAAAGGCAGGAGGTATAGGAGACTTACTCTTTTGCTTTACTTTGAAGCAATATCTAACTAAGCATGTTACATTTCCCACATTAGCACATTCAAGAGAGAAGAGGAGTTTAAGGATATGGGAAACAAATGGCA
>CAUYLZ010030337.1:0-47869 GCA_963573645.1 Pithecia hirsuta
CAAAAAGAGTGAGATTCTGTCTCAAAAAAAAAAAAAAAAAAGGGGGGGGGGGCTAACAGATGGACAGAGAACATAGATGAAGCCTTCCCTCCTCTCAATCCCTTGTTAGAATCATTCATGCATCACTCCTTCCTTTAAAAGCAGTTAGCACTAGTTCTTCTTTTCCTCATTTATTCTGATTTTGTGTACTCATCTTTTAAAAATTGTAATGTTTTAATGGCAGAGACCGGGGAAGAATCTGTATCACTGCTAAGAGTACCTTGTCCTGTGTTTTTCCACAAAGTAAATGCTCATTAAACAACTCTGCTACATGAATGAATGAGTTACAATCAATAGGCTCATATCCTCCTTTCATACCTCTGTTCCCAGCAATTTTATCAGACAGACATGCCTTGCCTAACCTTCCCCATCCTTGGAACGAGAAGGCGAAGTCGCCTGGATGCTCCCACATACCTCTGCCCTAACCCAATGACCCCCTCCTCATCTGTCAGTTCAGATGGCTGAAACGACACAGAGCCATCTCCTGTCAAAGACCAGTTACCAAGTCCACAGAACTCACAAACACATTTCCAAACAGCTGATGTGAGACTACACTTGCTTCCCACATATGAGTTCCATGCATCATGATTTTGCCCCATCTTCCCATTCCGTAAGTTAAAACATAAACTTTGCATTTGCAACCATGTGTCTATCTCTTTACAGCACACCTCCCTTACACATTGAACGCTGAGAAGCAACAGCTATTCACACTTCTCTGTGTTCTTTGCCTAGCTTGCTCTTCACCTCCTTTTCAGTCCAGAAAAATGGCCAGTTACCTTCCCAAACTTCACGCATTGCATCGTCTCCTTCAGGAAGCCTTCCCTGGATACCTCTCAACTTCCCCCCTAAGATAAGTCTCTGTCTCCTTAGCATTAAGGAGAGTCTCTTTCTCCTTAGAATTAATCACTTCCTGCTCTGTGGTACCTATGTACCTGGTATGAAATTCTGTTTCGGTACTTGTAACACTCAATCTTAATTATCTACACACATCCATCTCGTCAATTATCACAGGAGCTCCTTGAGAGAAGTAACTTTGCTTTATCTATTGTATATCCTTAGCCCCTGGTAGAGTATTTGCCATAGAACCAGCCACACAGTAAATACAGGTTTGCTGAATCAAAGAAGGACTGTTAGATTGGGAGTGGTGGCTCGCACCTGTAATCCCAGTGCTTTGGAAGGCCAGGGTGGAAGGATTACTTGAGACGAGATTGTTCAACACCAGCGTGGGCAACATAGCAACACCTTTAATTTATGAAAAATAAAAATAAAAATTGACTGGGCATGGCGGCATGTGCCTACAGCTGTTGCTAATTAGAAGGCTGAAGTGGAAAGATACCTTGAGCTCAGGAGTTCAAGGCTGCAGTGAGGTATGACTGTGCCACTGCACTCCAGCCTGGGCAACAGGGCAAGACCCTGTCCCTAAAATAAAAAAAGGAGAAGAAGAAGAAGGACTGGCACTTCTATTTTCTGGCTTCCACCACCCAGGAACTTACCAAGGTGGCAGACACGTGGAATGTGCAGGCTTTACCTGGAACAAATGAAGACAGGCTACAAAGCTGTTCTGTAGGTCCTTTTGCTTCTTGCAGAGAGCTTGTGATTTGGATATGTCCCTCTGTAAACGAGGTTTCAGCACACTGATGAAGCATGAAGTGATTATCTGCTGACAATCTGATATCTCTGAGCCTCTGCAGCAAACTAAATGATATTTCACCTCCAGACCTGTTGATTCCATCTTTTTTTTTTCCTATGAGCATTAATGTTCAATAAGAGGGACAGGAAATGAATTTAGGTAACCAGATTGGCAGAATCTCTAGTGACACCAGGGTTACTCAAGCATAAAGAAAAAGTGAAATCTTCCCAGAATGTTCTCATCAGGAACTTCATCTCTGCCAACTCTGTAATCAGAGTGGTTTTCCTTGATTGCCCCTGATGTTGGCAAAGCCTTAGGATAGCTCCTAAACTTTTGGCCAGCTACACTGCTATCTCACTGGTCCCCCAAACTAGAAAACTTAGATTTGTCAGTCATTGAATTTTCCTTCTCTTGGCTCCCACATTCAAGTGAAAACCTTATGCTGTTGATCATGCAGCAACTGAAATAAGCTAAACTACCACTCTGCTCCATTCTGAGCAGGACTCAAGTTGCAGCCTTTGGTCCCTTAATTCTGGGACATCCCTATCTGTACCTCAGGTCCAGCCTAATCTCATCGCTTTCCCATGGCTCTGATGGTCTCACCAGGAGGAGGTGGTCTGCAGTCACACCCTTCTGTCTTATCTCTTATTACACAGGCACCATGAAATGCCCAGACCAAGACCTGCATTGCTGCTGCTGCTCACTCCTGGAATGCCCCACCCCCACCTTGTTTCTCTACTAAATAAACTCCTATACCTTCTTCACCACCCAGCTCTAAAGCCATGCTGGTTAACCTTCACCCTAAGAAAAACACATCTCATTATTCAGTACTCAGTACTAAAGTTCCCTCTGTGGCTGGCTCCTCCTAGAATGTGACAAATTGGCCATTCACGATTTGCCAGCAAAACACAATCTGTTTGTTGAATTTAATTATTTAACTGCTATCATTTAAGTCTTCATATGCATGTGTCACGTCTTTGATTAGACTACAATTTCTTCCTAGCTCAGCATGCTGCATCCCTCGGTCGTCTAAAAAGATGTGCTGGTTAAGTGACTAAAAAGCAAACATCATCCTGTACCAGGGGATGAAAGCCCCAGGATTGTCCCTGTAGCCCTCAGCCCATGGTGTGTATCAGAAGCACTTGGGAAGCTTGTTAAGAATCCAGATGCGTTGGCCAGGCATGGTGGCTCATGCCTATAATCCCAGCACTTTGGAAGGCTGAGGTGGGCAGATCACTTGAGGTCAGGAGTTTGAGACCGGCCTGGCCAACATGATGGAACCCTGTCTCTATTAAAAACACAAAAATTAGCCTGGCCTGGTGGTGCGTGCTTGTAACCCCAGCTATTCATGAGGCTGAGGCAAGAGAACTGTTTGAACTGGGGAGGCTAGGTTGCAGTGAGCCAAGATCATGCCAATGCACTACAACCTGGGTGACGGTGCAAGACCCTGACTCAAAAAAAAAGAAAAAGAAAAAGAATCCAGATGCCCTGGTACTGCAGATTTGGATTCAAAAGGACTGGGGAGGGTCTACCAAAATCTGCATTTTCCAAGAGGTCCCTCACTCCTGCCTCTTAACTATGCTGCTCCCCAAACATGAGAACCACGCCTCCCTACTGTGGTTTGCTGAGCTCCAGTGCCCTGCTTGCCCTTCGAGCTCCCTCTGTCTGGAGCCAGAGGTGAGAGGCAAAATTAGGAGGATTCACTAAAGAAGAGAAAGTTCAGAGCCCTCCGCGCTGGCTTCTCTTGGGAACTGGCTCCCGATCTTGGAGGCAGCTGAGAGGTGATTGTATCTGGAGAGCACACGAACTACTTATCTGCTCTCTCTGAAATGCCAGTGAGTTTGAAAGGCACTTTGTCCAATTAGAAGTGTGGAGAAATATTCATCCTGTCCATGACAAAGATGAAGTGCTCCTTTCAAAAGCGGCGGTGGCAGGCTGCCAGGTTTAAGAAGTCCAACTATTCCGCATCGAGCCAGCAGTTATTAATTAGTTTTATTAGTGGCAGGGCCTTAATGCAAAATGACAGAGGGAGAGAGAGAATATCCCCGTCACTACTAAAATACAAATTGTCCGGATTTAGGTTGTGTTGTTCCCCAACATGTGCAGGCGGCCCGCCAGGCCCAAGTGGGGACAGAGAAGGCAGCCAGATGCCTTTCCGCAGAGTTCCGGACTATCAGTGGCATGACAAAGAGACTCGGATCCTTACCTCAGGTAGCTCTCTGGGGAAAAATCCACCAATTTTAATTATCAAGGAGGAAGGGGCTCCAGGGGGAGGATGGGGAGATCTGAGGGGAAGACCAAGAGGAGAGGGAGGAGGGGTGGCAGCAGGGATGGGAAGTGGGCCCATGTTATTCACGCTGTTCGACACAGCCTCTGCAGAAGCAGCCGCTTCCACAGGGAACAGTGCAGGGCTACTTTGCTGAGAATTAGTCTTACACTGTCAACCAGTTTTTTATGACCATTAATCACATTGGTATTTATAAGCGCTAAGACAGGATAATCAAATCTCATGCTTCAAAGCATATGTTTATCACCACAGGCATAAAAGGGAAGGAAAAAGTTTACAAGCCCGCACTGTTGGCAAGGGCTGCTGCGTATCTGGTGGCTTCCCCAGCAGCACCCTGGGGGGCTCCGAAGAACGTTTTGCGAGGGAGAAGACGGAACTGCCAAGTGCCTCGCTTTGTTAATGTTTCTCCTTCTTTCGGCACCAGAAAGTCCTAAGGCAGGAATTTAAAGGAAGTCCCGCAACATCCTCTCCCTCAGCCCTCCCCTAACACACCCCTGAACTGCATGCCTCAGGCCTGCCAGATCGTCTTCGTCTGCCCCATAAGACAGAAGGTCCCGACAGGCTTTGCGTGATGTCATTCTCACCACAGCTTTTCTTTTAGCAGCTGGCACATTCCCTGTTGTTTCCCCAAATACCCAATGACCCAACCCCAGGCTGCCTACACTTCAAAGAGGTTTTCCCACCCCACACACCTCAGGGCCACCTTCCTCTAGACGGGAGCGGGGATAGGGGAATTCTTTCTGCAAAAAGTCAGAAAGTGAATTGTCTTTGCAGGCCAAAAGGTCTCTGTGGCAACTACTCAACTCTGCCATGGTAGCCTAAAAGCAGACCCAGGCAATGTGTCAACAAGTGGGTGTGGCTATGTCCCAATAAAACTTTATTTACAAACCAGGCTGTGAGTGGGCTGGGTTTGACCCATCAACGGGGCCTAGGTAGCTGACTCTTACTCTGGAGCAGCAGTGCCCAATCCAAGAACTAAGATACCAATGAGTTCTGCAAAACTGGAGGGAATATTTTAAAAATTCTAACAGAAAACGTACAACTGCCTTCATCACAACCACACAGGCTGACCCACATCTCTTGGCAGGAACCATATGGGTGACCTGTTTGAGACTACCTACCTCACACTGTCTGAGTCACAATTGGGAAATAATCATTAATGACTTAAAAATAATAATTTAAATAAATAATTAAAAAATCAAAATGCAGCTGGATAATCAAAGTCTTTCAAAACATGGGCCACAATGGGGAGAGGGCAGGTGATAAAAGTGGCCCCACTGGTCCTCTTCTTCCTTCGACAACAAACAGGGATCTCAGAAAAGTCTAACATCACACGTTTCCTAGGAGATTCCCTCAAGGAGCTCAACACACTTTTAATGATGTAGAACATCATCTCCTAACCTGTGAGTGACCAAGGTCAAGGAGAAAAAGCCTTACCCCCTGCTCTCAATATTAAGTACTAACATTGCGAGTACTCACCGAGGAAGAAAAAATTGTATAAGTTCATCAGAATCAATGGCATTACCAATCTACTCTCAGATTTTCTAGAACACTATGAAAAAATATACAACACTCAGGAAAGAAAACAAGAGAAAGGGGAACACAAGAGCAAGGAGGCGCTGCTTCTCTTGCTGAGTTGCTGAGTGATAAACAGCAACTCAGTGAGCCTAAGACACATCTTCTTCATCCTTTACTCCTTAGTGTTCGACACAGTCCTTAAATGTCCCTTGGATAAATGCATTCTTACATTCATGCTAGATGTTACAAAAGATTTAAAAATAAACATGAGATGATCTTCACCTTCTTAGGGTTAATGGTATAATAATGGAGAGCGTCAAAGGAGCAAGACATAAATAACACCCAGTGTCTGTGTCCAGGCACTCCATATGCTGGCTCGCGCTCCGCAGCTATGGGCTCTTGTTTTCGAGAGGATCTTCTCCAGCCTGCCCATCTGGCTTCCCAGCTCCCACCCGCTCTGCAGTAGATGACCCCAAGGATGGCTGGAGAAGGAGCCCTATGGGGCCGGCACAATGTCAATATTCCAACAAGAAGAAGACCTGCAGGCTGGGCACGGTGGCTCACGCCTGTAATCCCAGCACTTTGGGAGGCCGAGGCGGGCGGATCACAAGGTCAGGAGTTCAAGACCAGACTGGCCAACATGGTGAAACCCATCTCTACTAAAAAATACAAAAATTAGCTGGGCATGGTGGCTCGTGCCTATAATCCCAGCCACTTGGGAGGCTGAGGTAGGAGAACTGCTTGAATCGGGACCCAGGAGGTGGAGGTTGCAGTGAGCTGAGATCTCACTACTGCACTCCAGCCTGGGCTACAGAGCAAGACTCTGTCTCAAACAAAAAAAAAAAAGAAAAGAGAGGAAAAAAAAAAAAAAAGGAGACCTGCAGCCTACACAGGGCCCCAAGTACTGAAGAGAGAATAGATATCCATCATTATTCCAGCATTATTTATCATGGAAAAACCAGCACCAAACTGCAAACAGCCTACATGTTTGTCAATAGGGATGAACACATTAAGGTGTATCTACACTAGGGGAAATTCCGCAATTCTTAATAAAAACAATAAATGAGATTTACATCTATTGGCCTGAAGTGAAGTTCATTAGGTCTTTTAAAGTGTATCCACTCCTCAAACTCCAAAATCCTGGTAAGGCTAATTCTCATGCTTATCAATAAAAATTATTTTTCTCCATCAATTAATATTTGGTCCAGAAAAAGAAAAATCAGTGTGTCTTGCTTTAAGAACATCAGTGTGCTCAGACTTAAAATCAGGAAACACACACAAAAATAAAACCTGACTTTACAAGGGGCATTGTGCTATTAACGAAAGGGACACCAATAAGTTCTATAAAACTGATTGTTTGACATGGGACATGGAAAGCATGACGCTGCATAGAAACTAACGTAATATGAACTTTAAGGAGACATGTCCTGCGTAAAGTGAGGCCTACCTTTAAATATCAGAAGATGCTTTCCTAAACAATAAAATCATGAGAGAGATTACATAATGAGTTTGAAGGAGGCTGGGCATGGTGGGTGGTTCATGCCTATAATTCCAGCACTTTGGGAGGCCAAAGTGGGTGAATCACTTGAGCCCAGGAGTTTGAGACCAGCCTGGGCAACACGATGAAACCTTACCTCTATAAAAAATACAATGAGAGGCTAAGGGAGGCTATGGGAGGCTATGGGAAGCTAAGGTAAGGAGGATCTCTTGAGCCCGGGGGCAGAGGTTGCAGTGAGCCAAAGTGGTGCCACTGCACTCCGGCCTGGGTAACAGAGTAACCTTGTCTCAAAAAAAAAAAAAAAGAAAAAGAAAAAAAGGAGAACTAACATATCACCCAATGGGTATATTACAGAATGCCTCTGTGTGTGTGTGTGTGTGTGTGTGTGTGTGTGTGTGTGTGTGTGGTTTTATACATATTTATATAAAGTATAAATATTTCATTTATATATATCAATCTCAATTTCCCACTGGCTTTCCTTAAAAACTAAACAAAACAAAAACACCTTACTGATCTTTAGTAGCTCATGAGCTAAGATTCTTAGCCTTTCAGCTGAGAGGTAATGGTCTACAAACAAAAACTAAATGCATTAGGGAGATTTTTCATACATTTCGCATTTCCACGTGGGAAGCAGCATTATAAAGTGGAAACAACACAGTCTTTCAAATAGAAGAGATTTGTAGTGAAAGGCTGGTTCCACCGTTATGGATTTGGGCAAAGCTCTGAACCTCTGTTTCCTCATCTAAAGATAGAAACAGCTGCACTTTCCTTGCACAATCATCATTCGGAATGAAAACACTACACATGAAGCCACTGGTATGACGCCTGGCAGAGTACACACTCAGGAATTGTCACCTGTATTATTATATCATAAGCTGACGTTTTTTAAAGGAAAGCACATCTAGGCTGCCATCGCTCTCCTTGTAGCAAAAAAAAAAAGAAAGAAAAAGAAAAGAAACCAGTTCTGATCAAGGGCACATCTGATAGTTGAGAGTGAAATGTGAAATGGGAAGATGACACCACCACACAACCAGCCCCTTTCTCATTCATTTAGATGTGTCCCAGGACACCACAAGGCTGGCTATTGTACTTCTTAGGCTGTGTCAAAACCATTTTAGTCAAGCCCTGTGCTTTGCAGATGAACACACTGCCAACCTTTAAAATATTCATCTTCCCCTCTATCGTCCCTTCCAATGGAATTGAGACAGTGACTGCTTATCTGTTCTCCCTTTCCAAATAACAAGAACAGTAAAGTGGTACTCATGCAGACGCAACACACACAGTAATCCAAGGTCAACTCTGTCCATCAAGGAAGCTTCAGCAAGATCCAAGGTACCAATGGGCTCATTTGTGATTTTGTGTCCTCACATTCTGTAGTCTGGCATCTGTTCTGAAAACCTGACGGTTTATAAAATAACAGGAATATTTAAAAATTAGGTCTGTAGAGTAGGATAGGTCTGAATGCCAAGTACTACTGCCGTTCAAGCTTCGCTTCTCTCAGAAAAGGCTGCCTAGAATGAAGATTACAACTGCTGTTCGGGCTCAATCTAAACCTTGTTTAATGGTGCACAAGGTACTTGGGTTGACAGAGCTACGTGCAGCTTTTAAGGGGTAGCTCTCCACAGAGCATGTTGTGTGCAAACAGAGGTCATGTCAGCACATGTCACCCTTAACCAACACGGTGCTATTTAAGTAAGTGCCAACCTGCGGTTTCGGCAATTGTGATTTATTGAGGAGGGTGGTGTGAATAATGCAGAGGACTTGACCATTGGCCTTTAATTCCTCTCATTTAGACAGGCTGCTCTTCTGCTATAAAATAGTCATTCTGTAAATTAATGTGTTTTATTTTAAAAGTGACATGTTGTACTGGCTTGTGCTTAAAGGCAAATTCTTCTGGATTGCCAGCTTCCTAACCAGGCTACAAGGGATCCAGCACACTCCAGCCAGAGAAGAGGAAAAACCTACACGATCAGGAAAAGACGACAGTATCTACCATCCCCAACGTAGACCCAGGTACCCCACTCACCAACAAGGACATACCTGCTACAAAATAAGGGGTCCAGTGCTCAGTAACTGAGGACCTCTCTGCATCTCAGCACTGAGCCCTGCCTCATCTACCTGGAAGCACCCTAAATACAGTGACTGCCACAATTCGCTGTGGTCTACACTGCCCTGAGACCCAAAGCCAGTCAGGCAGTGAGTGAGTCTACTGCCTTTCCTTGGTTAGTGCCGAATAATGATTTATAGAATAAATGATAATGCACACTGCTACCAGTACACATCCCAAGCCACCATGCTCCTCACTGGGTATGTGCTTTGGTTCCTAGAGACTTGAGTTCACCTCCCAGCTCTAAGACTCTGGTTGTCAGAGAGCTCCACTGAGTCCCTTAACATCACAGAGTCGACATTTTCTCATCTGTGAAATGGAGCTAACATCTGCCTTACAGGGCTGTTGTGAGGTCAGACACACAAGGTACCTATGGCCTACGGAACGTGTTTGCAAATACTAGTTGTTGACTGGCCAATGGAATGGTGTTTGCAAATACTAGTTGTTGCTGTTCCTATTATCTTATAACTCCTTGGCATGAAACCTTCAACAGCTCTTTTATTACCCAGTGAGTAACAATGAAACTATAGCCCAACAATCAAGGCCCTTGCCAGCCCCTATTCTCTGTCCTACCTTACGTCTTTCAAACTCCCAATATGAACCATCTATTCCAAACATACATCATCTTACTCATCCCTGAACACATAATGCCAATTCCTACCCCTTACACTTTGTTCCTACCATCCTGAAATACCTGTAACTTCTGTCCTCAGCAAAGCTTAGCCTACCTAAATTCTATCCCTTCATAAAGCAATAATATATTTTTAGAATCTACTATGTGTTCCACAAAAATAGGCACAAGACCCAGTCCTGCCACTGGGTGTACTACGTCCAGTCCCCCCACTCCACAGTTTTTGCTGCAGGGGTGGGGAAGGGGCATCACATGAACTAGCCTCAGCTAATGATTATTTTTTTAAGGACTCATTACAGCAAAAGTTAGACTGTTTCCCTTGGGTCTCTTGCTGTAGAGGACTGCCTGTGAATGGAGAAAGGCCAATACAGAAACCCTTGACTCCCTGGATCCAGCCCTTCCTGAAGTTTGATCTCCTCCTTAAACTTTCTAGTTACATAAGCCCATTAATTCCCATCTTTCCTTAAGATAGTTTGAGTCTGTTTTGTCTCATTTGAACTCAAAAGAGCGACAACCAATGCCAATAATAATAACAGCAGCTCCATTTGCTTATGTAGAAACATTATGTTAATTGCTTTATATATGAAATACCCTACAATTCTGTAATCTGACAGTTGTGGAAGTTGAGACCCAGAGAGGTTCAATCATTTTCCCAAGGTCACACAAACAGTGATAGTGTCAAGTGTCACCAGTCCCAGCTTAATGCTTCATTTCCACCATATGCCACCTTGAGACATTAACCTCAGTGGATGGCTCCAGGGGCATGTAGGAAGGGTCGTTGCTCTTAAAACGGCCCCCTTTTCAAGAATTGCTGTAGTTGGAAGCAGCTCCACAGTAATTTCCTATAGCCCTGGGGAGTGTGCTTTTACCAATGGCACCTCTAGCTGCCCTTCACTCTCTCTTGCAGCAGGGCCAAGACTGATAATGAATGGCCCGTGGGAAGTGCATGAAGTACAACGTGAATCAACGACAGCACTAATGAAATTGCTTCAAGTTCTAGAGCAGAAGGTAAACGGGATGCCTTTCAGAGACGTTTGATCTTGTGCCCTTCCAAGTTCCCAGAGAAGAAAGAAAATGCACACAGGGCCAGGCCAACAGTAGGAGCAAGCCATCACATATTTCTCATTTTGACTTAAAATCTGTAATACTTCCTCACATAGACCATATTGGTGGAGAAGGCAGCATTCCACATACATGACTTCAAAGACAATGGGCTTTTATTTTTTCAAGGTTACTATTTTTGAATGCAACATTGTACATTTCAGTGTGTCAGTAAAAGGGCTTCCTGAACTTTATTTCATCATGGCCTACAGCTTGGAGGTTATTAGGGGTATAGAGTATTTTTAAAGCACATGTAGAGCCACAGGGCCTGGGTTTGTATTCCAGTTATATAATTTTCCAACCGCGTGACCTTGGGCAAGTTCATTAACTTTTCTAAGCTAGAGTTTTCACGTTGTAATATAGGGATAATTGCAGTACCATTCTCGCTGAAGTACTGTGAAAATTAAGCCAATGCAAGTAAAATGATTAACATACCCTGGAACAAAAAAATATAGCCCTTTAGTTGCTATTGTTATTAATAATAATACATTGTTAATGTTGTTATTTCAACATCACCAGCTATGATTTCTTTTGTGACACAGTGATGTCTTCAGGAGCTATAGAGGCATACAGGTGGATTTATCTTAACCCTAAATGACCCCAGTCTCTTACTTTTTAAAAAATGCATTCTGTAGTTCTTTTGACTCTGTAAGATTTTAGGTTGTCAGCTATTACTGCTGTCAGCTTGGATGTTACTTACATTCTGCTTCCAATGTATAACAGCCTAGCCAAGCTTGTGAGAGTTATGCATTAAACAAGATTCGTGCCATTAAGGATTGCAGTAACTCTCTCCGCCACTAGAGGTCTACTCTGCACTCATGGGTTTGCTGCTGTGCTGGGCTTCCCAGAGGTCTGCAGGCTTTACCAGACCAAATCACACAAGCTACGGCAAGGATTTCCTTAACCTGGCATTCACAGTTCTCCACAGAGCGGTTCCGATCTACAGTTCTAATCTATCCCACTGTGCATTTCACATAAACCCTTACTCCCAAAACAAATGCATATTCTCACTGTTTTCCACAGGGACCTTGGCCTCTTCATCTCTGTGCTTTGACCCTACTATTGACCCCATGGATAAGCAATTGTCAGCCTTCCCCACACACAACTCCCAACTGTCTTTCCACCTACCTCAATTTTCATTCTTCCAAAACTGGTCAAGATCCACATATAAGAAGCTTACCTAATGATCTCTCTTCTCCTTGGAACGCACTGAATTTTAGGTCTACACCACCCACTAGTCGACGAGCCACAGCCTATTTGTGACATTCCTCGTATTACTCTGTGCCTTTATTTAACTCAGGGCCTACTGACACTTTCTCTCTTCATCTAGATGGTAACCTCCTGAGGAGACCACATATGCCTTTACCATCCCACATGAGCGTCCAAAGGCAGGAAAGGTCTGACCGCTTATTGAGCACCCAATACGTATGTGCCAAACACAATGTTGGTCATTTTATAATCTTGATCAACAAGGCTACTTGATAGATATGTCTACTCCCTTTGTAGAAACTGAGTCTTAAAGAGACAAAATGATTTGGCCAAGGTCTCACCGCTACTTAAACAGCAAAACCCACGATTACTTTTGCACCGACCTAATAGTAAACCAAGAGCCACAATTCAAATCCAGATCTGACCCCTAAATTACGTAATGTTGTCCCATTATATCACATCTGTATCATACCTATCCAATATTGTGGGTAGTAGCTACACAACAAATATTCAGGAGTAACTTGAAGAGCTAAATAGCACCTTATGCTTAATATCTGCAATATCAGACTAACAATCAACCAGTAGCTTGCATCACCAATCCTCAGACCCCCGAGTCTGTGTGACAGTTCAGCAGCGCAGCAGTTTCCCCGATAAGCCAGGACTATTTAGGGATGGAAAAGCCTCCTTCTCCAGCATTCCAGCATTTCCAAAGGTCCTATGCCTGGTCTCACGAGCTCAATACAGGTTGCAAGGATCTAATGAACGTCTCGGAAACCGAAGAGACGGGAGTCACTGCAAAGCTGCACAAGCAGCACTCAACGATTCTCAAAGAGTACGTGAGGCTAACGCACACATTTTCCCTGCTCGCAGCTTTGTAATTCCAGTAGCACTACGACTCAGTTAGCCATAATATTATGAAATATGTCGCAAACAACTGGATTTCATTTCAAACAGCATAAATTAACAAATTGCACATGTGCACACAGCATCTGCTAACCTAATAATTAAGACATTTAAAAAGTCACCTAATGGCACCAAAGTCGGAATAATGGAATAATTGTTACAGTGTATAAAAAAAAATGTAAAGACACAAAATCCAGTCAGCCGTGTAGCGCACCAAACGGAGGGAGGGCTGCTTTTTCCCGGTCTCTTTGAGCACCGTGTTTGGATTAGCATGATGTGAAAAGCAGCAACTGCTGTTATGTAACTAAACCCTGCACATACAGTTGTCAGTCTGGGTAAATTTAACTCTGCAGGTTTAAGGCAGAGCTTGCTTGCCAGAGCAGAACTTAGGAAACAACAAAAATTTAAAGACATATGGCCCTGTGGACCACAGGGGAAAGCCGATGAGGGAGCTGTTCAGGCAGCAAGGTGCAGAAGGCCAGAGTGACTCGCCTGTGTCACACCGGGCCCTTAGCCCCCTGTAATAGCTGGTTTGAAAACAATGAATACTGACAAGAGCATGGTTGTTCAATTACAAAGCTGTCTGCATTTTCCCTCTCCCTACATGGCAATAAAGGCACTTAGGGGCCTAATGTAGTTCGGAAAGAAAGGCACCAAAACCTAGAATCAGGGGGAGGCTTTAATAACAGGTTGCCTTACAGGGAGAACAAAGTGGATTCCGTCTCCAGGCAAGGGCTCCACCGTTCCCATGGCATGGAGAGGCCTGCCAAGAGCTCAGCCGCGTGGCCTGAGTTCTAAGCACTGTTGGTCATGTGGCTCACGAGGAGCCCATTCCCCTGCCCCTCAGGTCTGCCAGATGGAAAATAAGAGACGAGGGTTAACTCGCCGGTGTTCTCCTTCCAAGTCTATCATTCCTCCCTCTGGTTTTATTAGCAGATCTACATTCACTACAGAAAAGGAGTAACTCTGTAGGTAACCTCTCATTCCAAACCAGGCTCTGTCAGGTGAGGCTGAGAGACGGACATTCACTGGGAACTGTCAAGATGTCAAAAAGTATCAATCCAGTGGACCAGGTTTCCAATCCTCCCCGCCACCCAGCTGAACTCATTACGAAGCAGGTTTGTCCTGGATCCCATCCAAAAAGACCTGGTAAAGTCAAGCACGACGAGGAGGTTCCCATTTCTAAGGCATCTCTCCACACACACCTCAACGCCTTAGGGAGGAGGGTATAACCAGGGAAGAGCCCACCACCACCCGCTGAAGAGAAGATACCCTCCCAGGGGGCTCAAGGGAGGCTTGAGAGTGGTTGCTGCTTGTTTTGTGTGGTGTCGAGGACATATTTCATAAGGATGCGAGTAGACTTGAAGAGATGCTTAAATGACTCAGAGCATTTGAAAGATTTTTCACTCTGTTTTATAAACGCAACAGGGCCAGACCAGAGGAAGCAAGCGAGATGCTCATCTCAGGCGAAAGAGTTAAGCGGAACCCAAACAACTCAACGACTGACATAAAGAATATATTAGAGCAAAATTTAAAAAACTGATATGAATGCAAACAATCCATGATGAGCAAAATACCAAAATGTTAAATAAAGAGAGCAGCACTCTAGGAATAAGTAGACAGCCAGGTTCTTTTAAAAGAGTAGGTCTGGCTCGTGTAAAATAAACCATTGTAACATCTTCCAATCCCACTTTAAATTTAGATCTAGGAAGATAACCTAGATCTCGGAGACAGGAGTGCCGATGGTTTATCCACATTCTCATCTTTGTCATGTCCACATCTGCATTTGCTAAACATTCCGATCACGGATGTTCGGGAATGTGCAATACCAGCCACAGAACTGTACTAGGAGGATACGCCAACAGGAGGTATGCAGCTTCCATCCTTCAAGACTAGACCGAACAGAAATTTTCAAGGATGACTGTAGGAAAATTCAGGTCCTGGACAAAAGTATTATCCCAAAATTTTCGATTCTAAAACGGTATTTCTTTGAAATAATTATTATTTGAGTAGAGATAAAGTTTCGGCCTGTATTATATTCTCTCTAAAAAAAAAAAAAAAAAAAAGATAACTACTACAGATACTGATACATATTTATTTACTGCAAGTGCAGTTCTGCTGATGTCATCCCCAACTCAAAAACCTCAGGGGGCTCCCGACTGACTGCAAACTTGAATTCAAATTCCAGAGCCCAGCAATCAAGAGCCTTACTCTCCATACCCATTGCTAGGATTTGCCTTCACTCCCCCTTTTTCCACTTAGCCTCCAGCAGCCCTGTCCATTCTCCCCACCCCAGCTTTCCTGCCTTCCTGCCTTCCTGCCTTTGCTGAGGCTCTTTTCTCCTACGAGCAGGAAGGCCCTTCTCTCATCACCCCCTAGTCTGTCTCTCCTTTTCTAAATCTTATTCATTCTTCCCACCTCAATTCTAAAACTGCCTTCCCTGCGAAGCCTTAGAACTCTATTAACTGCTGAATTATCAGAAAAATAAAAGTTAGCAAGTGATGGCCCCAAGTAGCTTTTGGATTTTAGTTTAACCCTAAGTTAACCAGAATGCTTAATTTACCCAAAACGCTTCATTTTCAAAGCATACTGATTACTCCTTCTCTGCCCTGGGGAGCAGTGCCAATGGGGGAAAGAAAGAAAGGGAAAAAATGGGAGAAAAATAGAGCTTCTTTTCCTCACAGACTACTCCTGGAACAAAGCAGGTATTCAGTAAATGAATAAACAAACAAATCCAACTTTTTATGGACAAGAAGTCAGTCTAATGGCCCCAGGAATCAGATACAGATATACAAGATAAATATTCTCTGTAACCCAAAAATGCCATACACAGAAACCCACACTACTCTCATCCCAAGCAGGGAAAAAAAGAAAAAACGCATTTCGACTCCTGCAGATTAACTGGGGTTCCCAGCTCTCCCCGACCTGTGCCGCCTGCCCTGAGTGATTTGCTTCCGAAACTAAGGGCCTGGCACTCAAAGCCTGATTTTCCCCGTGCAGAGCAATTCGAAACCATCTTAGTCACACAGATAGAAGGTGAAAGTATATTGCAAGCAAACTACTGGGCTGAGGTCGAGTTTATCAAACCAATTACAGCGAGATGTTATGGGAAGGGGGGGAAATGTAATCACATATGACAGGGATTATCAAAACTGCTTACACAGTAAATCAGGAAACTGATAACAGGCTGACAATGGCATATACCTGACTGAGGAATTTCAGGCTCCGATTCCCCAGGCTTGTAAACCAGAAATAACAACGCAGAACAAGCTGTGCCCTGCTGCCGGGCACCGGGGCACACCTGGCCAAGGAGTACAGGGTGAGAAAGGCCTGGGACGGGTGAGGCAAGAGTCTGTCTCAAGGACCCTCCTCCAAGACCATGTTTCACAGGGTGCCCTTTCTTGTTACACTATTCAGAAACATCTTAATGGGTTCTGACCTTGGTCAACACAGAATCAGAGCAGTAGGTCAGGGGTGAGATGAGGAAACTCCTTGGGGAACAGAAAAAGACACAGAGAAATCAAAGTTGCACATTGTGGTGAGGACTGGAGTCTATCAGAGCTCCACCCTGACAGGACAGTCCGGAAAACAGTCACTCTGCATCGTTTCTGGCATCAACTGACTTTCTGAGGAATGGCCTAGAAAGCTATATGGGGCTTCGTGAGGAGGGACGTGCGGGCACACTGAAAGGCTCTCGCTCCTTTTTGGACCCCGTCTTTCAGGGTGTTGAGAGGCCATCCAGGGTAGGCAAAGGCATGCAGAGTGGTGTCATGTTGTACCCCAAATAAAAGGGCAATAAATTAGCTTTCTGGAATGTAGAGTCACCGCAGGATCCATGGGGGCCCAGAGCAAAAGCAAACTGCAGGAGATACCAAATGAATCACTGACAGACAAGACACCAAAATAGAGGCCCTAAATAAAGCAACTGACCTGGAAAAGGAAATAAATACCTACATTTTAAAGGAGGGGCCTCCTAGTCTTTCCTCTGCCTCACTAGGCTTTGGGTTTTGTTCGCAAGTGTGGCGCCTTGAAGCACTCTAAGAAGTTTGGCTAACCCAGGAGGGCACAGGCTTAAAGTTTATCAACTTCGGCGACAGCCGTGATTTGCATCAAGTTCAATGCTGTCCTTTTGGCAGTTGTTGCACTTAATTGAGTGAAAAAAGCTGTCAGTCTAAAGCCCCGTTCCCAAGGTAGATTCACTCTGAACTAACCATCTGCCAGGGCTTCTCCCAGGGTAGTCAACACTTATCATCCTGAGGACTGGATTCACTTTCTGATAATTAGATCATTCCTGAATTAAATTGACGGTCCCAGGGAAAAAAAAAAAAAAAAGCAAAGTGTGTTTTGAGACCAGAAAGCAAACGCCGACTTGTTTCAACAAATGCAGACGACTACGTATTTTTCCACAGCAACAGAGTGGCACAACAAATGATTTTTCTAAACTAGGCTGCAAACAATTCTTATCTTCCACGCCACCCTCGTGAATTATATTCAGATTTTTGTTTGGAAAGGTAAGGCATTTCTTGAAAGCTCCACGCACAAACCCAAAGGATAGGTAGCCGTTTATAGACCTACGTACCCAAGCAAGGTCAGACCAGGTTGCCCAATCTTATCAAATGCTGTGAATGTCAAAGTCTCTGCGCATTTGTTGGCACACCCATGAACCTGCTCCTCATTCAAAATAAAGGGAAAGAATTACAGGCAGTTTCTTGTATCCCAAGGTAGTCATTTGTTGGAAAGGCCTGGGTTAGGGGAGTCTGGTCAAACAAACCACTGAAAGATAAAACTGGAACCAGGCCCCAAAAGCAACACAATCGTGCTCTAAGCAAAAACAGGTGAAGATGTGAAATGGGACGAGCATCTGAAGGCTTCTCTGTAAACACGATTTCATTCCCTGCCAGTAACTGGGTGATTTGCCTCGAGTCAGATTCAGACTCATGGGCACTTAAGTGCACAAGGGTTTTTCAAACATTGCACGTTAACTCAAATTTTTCCAGGAAGTATTTCTGAATTAACAAACGTGTTTATTAATTTTTTTTTTTCTGTTGTTCTTCAGAAGTTTTCACACCGCTCGGTTATCACTGTTTTCCTAATGAGACACAGAGACAGAAGCAATAAAACACTGTCTCGTAGGGCCTTCTTCAACCATGGGTTAGGAAAGATTAATTTAACTCAAAATGGAATGAGACCAACTCATTTTTTCCTGAATCTCCAAGTTAGACATTTAGATGCCTACTTTTGCAGGGATATGTTATTAGAGGTGAGACAATGGAAGACAAACAGAAGCAAATAACAATTAGGTCCTCATAACATTACGAGACAAATTAAACTTACTATTAGATTCTATGAAATATCTATGTCTATAATGTAATATTTCTGTTTCTCAAACTTTTAATATTTATCAATCCTGCTTGATCTTAACAGTCACCTGCAGCATTTAATAAAAACAAATGATTTTTAAGTCCTTCTTCTAGAGGTTTAAATTCAGTAGGTCTGGGCCTCAAAAATCTTTTACGCAAACTTCCCAGGTGTGAAGACTTAAAGAGTGGAACACAGAGGCTAGAATCGAAGCAAAAAGAAGAAGAAGAAATGTACAGATGATGCAATGCTGGCCTGGGTCAGCGGCACTCACCTTCCTCTATACATATCCTAGGAGGGTAGGGCCTGGGGTGCTAACAACCTCATAGGAACAGGAGATAAGATTTTGCAGCCTTGCTTGGCCAGAAGCTATTCAGATGCCTATTTTAAAAGCATCCTTGGCCAGGTGTGGTGGCTCAGGCCTGTAATGCCAGCACTTTGGGAGGCCAAGGTAGGCAGATCACAGGTCAGGAGTTCGAGACCATCCTGGCTAACACGGTGAAACCCCATCTCTATTAAAAATACAAAAAATTAGCCAGACACATGCCTATAGCCCCAGCTATTCGGGAGGATGAGGCAGGAGAATCACTTAAACCCAGGAGGCAGAGGTTGCAGTGAGCCAAGAACGTGCCATTGCAGTCCAGCCAGCTCCATCTCAAAAGAAAAAAAAAAAAAAAAGAAAGTAAATAAATAAAGAAATAAAAGCATCCTTGAAAAACGAACCCTTTCATGAAGAAAAGACTAGAAAAACTCAACCCCTTGCCCAAGGAAGTAAAAAAGGAACTTGCCATCTACCTGGAATTCCAGGTAGAAAATTCAAAAAAATAAAAAATAGGCCCCTATGAGATGCTGAAATCCCAAACCTATGGAATATGCAAATGTATTTAAGCTCCGAATTTACACTACCCTGTGTGGTAGGATAGAGACAACTGTATGACTCAAGATACACAGTACTCAGTGGGAAAAATAATTTCTGATGAAGGTGATTTTACAGTCAAAAATTACAATCATATAAGGAGCAAGTCCACTATATATAAAAAACAAATAACAAAAATTAGCCTACCTTAAGTACTTGTCATTATCAACTAGTATTAATATAAAACAAGCAAGTCTGAACACTTTTAAGAAGTTTTAAAGAAGAAATAGAAAACATAATGAAGTAATAGAATACTATGACCAAAAAAGAGGCAAGCTTAAAAAAATTCTAGAAAGGACAAACACAATCACTTAAAATTACACAAAGGACATGACACAAATGAAAGCATTTGGCATGTTTCCATTTATGTGAAATTCAATAAGAGGCAAAACTAATCTGTGATGATGGAAGTCAGAAGAGCATTTAGCTTCGGGAGGATATTGACTCAGAGGGGCTTTTAGGGGAGCTAGAAATGTTCTCTGCCTTGATGTGGGTGATGGTTTCATGAGTGTTTTCCCATGTAAAACCATCATCACTGCATGTATATTAAACCACCGTTTAACAATTTCAACCGGCAGTTTGAACAGCAGATTAGACAGAATGAGTGAACCACTCTGAAAGAACCAAGGAAACTGCCTGAAACATGAGACAGAGAGAAAAGGAGATAAAAGATATGAAAGAAGCAAAACGGGATAAAATGAGTAAATGACTCATATGCCCAACAGAAGCTTCAGAGAAAAGGACTGAGAAAAGAGAAAGTGTCCAAGAATACTCTAGAATTCAAGGAAAACACGAGTTATCAGAATGAATAAGCACAAGTCTTGAGCGGAATAAATAAGTAAATCCATGCTTAAACATATCATAGTGACCCTGCAGAACACCAAAGAAAGAGAAAATCTTAAAAGCAACCAGGAAGACAAATTACCTGCAAAGGAACAACAAAACGACTGACAGCAAACTTCTCATCCGCAACATTAGATGCCTCCTACCGGTCAAAGGCCACTGCCAAGCCGTTGACAATGTAGAGAATGAGTTTTGTTCAAAACGTTTGCTTAGAGTACATATTTTTTCACTGAGGCCGTTTAGTGTTAAATGCATCCTTCCTTTATTGCTTCAACAAATTGAGCACCTACTATGTGCCAGCCTGGGCAAGGAACTTTTCTGCTTTCAAGGAGTTCAATACTCTGAGTTCAGGTGAGAGGTAGGTGCTGTGATACAGAAAATACAGGTGCTCTAGAGGGCAAAGGAATGATGTCAAACCCAGAGGAGAAAATCAGGGATAGCTTCTTGTAATACAGAGGCAGATCCAAGCTGAGACTCATCAGATGGGTGGGAATTAGTGAGTGATGACTGTGAACTCCATGAGAGCAGGAGCCTGTCTGTCTTCACGCGAATGTATCCCCAGGATTCAGAACAATACTTGGCACTTAGGAGGTGCTGCATACATGCTTATTAAAGGAATGAATGAATGAATAAATTATTTGCTGTGGCAATCAATGAGTGGATAAATCAGAGCAGATAAATCAACACAGGTTTAAGGGAAAGCACACGGAGGTGAGAAAGAGTAGCATGCTGGAGGACCAAAGTTCAGTACGGCTACAAAGGCGAGCACGTACGTGAGAAGGGGAAGAACGGATGAAAGATGAGTCTGGAAGGCTAGACAGGGGACAACTGAGGCCATGCTAGAAGGCTTGCATTATATTCTATGAGCAACAGGAGTCCAATGTAGGGTTTTTAAGTAAGAACATCAGACAGGAGATTTGCATTTCCAAAAATCCACTTGGGTCCTAGTATCCACGTAAGAAAAGTTAGCACTGTTCCATAAGGGAAAAAGCGCTTCCTCACTGGTATTATGACATGCAGCTTTCAGACTTCCACCCAAAAAGTGTGCGCGAGAAAGAGAGAGCAGGCGAGCGAGAGAAATTGAGACTGACTGTGCGTGAGCAGGTCTAAGAAATAAACATAAAATCCTGGCTATCCAAATCCTGCAGTGGGTGTATTTTCCAATCAGCCCTGAGGCTTATGGCAGAGATAAAATAGGAAAGGAATATGTCCCCAGCTCCAGCCGAACATTCTGTTCAGGCTTTTCAATCTAAAAACTTCAATGTGCTGGTCGGCACCATTGCTGTTCTCGTGTTTGGCCTACGCTGGGCCAAATCCTGCCCCAAAATATCAACGCGTCAGATGTGGGCCCAGACAAGGGATTCTAACTTTTCTGAAGTTTTTTCCCCTTCTTATAAAAGCAGCGACCCAGAGAAGGGTCCACGGTAATAATTACGGCTTTCCTTGTGTGGACAGCATCCAGAAAGGGGCAGCAAGCCCACAGAGCGCGGCTGAATAAAGCCATTCCTCAGCCGATGCCAACTTCAGCAACTTCTCTGTTAGCAGCTCTTGTTAGAGATGCAAAACACTGGTAGAGCTGGCTGGCGGGGGTGGGGGGCAATTCTGAGGATGTGTCCACCTTGCGTTCAAGGGTCCTGCCATGTCAGAAACTCTGCATCTTTCGTATTCGTGGTCCACAGCACACGCCTCTGACAAGCCACAGTCACAGGTTGTTCTCAACAATTGGTTAAAGTTACTTGTCAGTATCGCACGCAGGAATTCCTCCGGCAAGACCAGAGTTCCGCTTTGTCTAGTGAGCCGGAAGTCAGCTAAGACAGCGAGGAAGAGGGTAAAATCTCAAGGAGTTCTCTAGCACAGCCGTCTCAGGTCGAGGAAGGGCAACAGGATACCTAAGGAATGAAAGGAAAACTTGCAACTGGGAAGGAGCTGGCCCAGCAACAGCCAGAGGGCAAGAGAAAGTAGAAAAACAATCTCTAGGGGTGGCTGTGGTCAGCTGACTTGGCTGAAGGCTGCACAACTGCAAGGAGCTCCATTTGCTTAGGCTGCTAACTCCCGCCTCCACACATGGAGAAGGGCACACGCACAGATGAGAAGGGAAGCCAGGATGCTGGGGGGCTCTTATGGAGACACATTTAATGCAGTTAGGGGAAGGGGACGGAGAGCTTGGGTCGGTGGTGTGGGGACGCACGAGCCATGGTCAAGAGCAACCTTCTGGACTCACACTAAGCAACTCTTCTAGGCCTCGCTCTTCTCATCTGCAACGTGGGGATCATAATTCTTGTTTCCTAAAGATGCAGTGAGAATTTTAAGGACTGAACCCAATGTGTTCAGTACCTAGAGCAGAGTAAGCTATCAGTAAGTGACAGCTCCTAACTATTATGAATCATGATCAAATCACATCCCGAACTCCAGGATAACATTCTTATTAACTCATTGAGGATACAGATAAGATTTTATTTCCTCTTTCTGACCTCGGCACCTAGTGCAGTGTCTGGTGAGTACAAGAACTCATCACTGCAGAAGGAAGGAAGGGAGGGAGGAAGGGAGAAACTCTTATTTCTATATCATGGGCACCCAGCAAACGTCAGGCATTATTGTGAACACTAGCATATTCACAAATACTGTTTGTTGAATGGAAAGTATTTATTCATCAGCTACTTACAAATCAATAGCTGAGGACCTGTTGTATGCAAAGCACTGTATTAAAAATCCTGGGAAACACACATGGACAATTCCACGACATCCCTGTCCTCAAGGATCTCAAACTCAGTCAGAGACTGCTACATAAATCATCCTAGCAATGATTAACTATGATAATACTATCATACAGGCCCAAATAAGAGAAGATGCTGACCCTCCCTCCCTCCCTTCACCCCCACCACCAAACAAAAGATACGGCATTTTTTCCCTATTACCTTCCTGATGAAGAGAAGAGAAATTTGCCACTTTAAAGCGGTGGGAGAAAAGGATAAGAATATGATCACGCCTGGATGCAGTCTGCTCATCCTCCAGCCTGGCACCACGTGGCCCTCGGCAGCCCTCTCTGCCCACAGTTACCAGATCTCAGGCTTGGCACACGGGAGGGTCTGATGTTTACTAAAGAATGGTCTGGCTTATCTTTCCCTACAATAATCCTACCATATGGATTCAACAAAGGCAAAGCTTTCGCAGGACCCAAGAGGCAGGGTGTGATGCTGTAAACATCACTTCCACCAGTGGGAACAGTCTAACGTCTAAATTTCAAAAGATATTACCGATACTGTTTATAATTAGCATGCTAAATAAAATCGAGGCCAGCTGCTGGCTTTCACAGGCCTCATCCCATTATGCAGTGTGTGTGTGTGTATACATATGTGTGTGTGTATACATATGTGTGTGCGCGTATGTATACACATGCATATATACACACACATGCACACACAAACATACTACTTGTTGGGCCCAATCTTTCTGAAATTTGTAATAGAAAAAGCCTACAAAACAGGTTTACCACACATATGAAGATGAGAAAGGCAAATGGAATAGACTTTCTCCTTCATCCTACAGGACGCACTAGCCAAGGACGGATTCCAGGAAATTGGACGGACCTGAGAACAGCTGAAGCTCGAAACATACCACAGATTAACCATATTTCCAGAGCTAGGCTTTAAATGAGAGAATCGTTTGAGGAGCATTCAGATTACTGAGTTGCTACCCTCCATTAGCTAGAAGCTTAGCAAATGAAAATGCACATCGTGGCTCCACTCACATGAAAAGAATACCACACATTAACCCATTAGTGTTGTCGTCTCCATAGTTTCTCTTTACAGAAATCAGCAGCCCGAAGACTTACCTCAATCCTCTTCTCATCATATCTACCTTTTCGTCACAATTATATTTGGCAGTCTTTGCGATTCTGAGCTGAAAAGCAAAGGATGAGGCTATTTCCCTCTGTGAGTTTGTTATCGTTCATGGTAATTCTGACGACTTCCAGAGAAAAATCCTGTAACTGACATTACTTAAAGTCAGATGAATAGCCAGTGACCTTAACTCTTGCTTCCAAGTACTTCATCATCCAACGTGTGAAACAAATGCAAAACAGCAAACAGGCTGTCATTAGGAAAGCTTTTGAGTCAAGTTCTCTAATGCAGAAACCTCACATTCATATTACTTACATAGCAAAAAAAATATCCACAGGTAGTGCTTTCACATTTACTGATAGTTACTACAAAGCTGCTAAATCACATTTTCAATGACCCAGCCAGCTCGGTCCACTGACTTGGAAGGGTTTAAGCAGTTTACAACACAAAACTCCAGCCTCTTCTATAAGGGAAGGCCTGAAATAAAGCCCTGGCATTTCTCTGAGACCTGTTTTTTTCCCAGTATGGCGTAGGCTACAGCAAGGGCAGGTGCTACAAGGGTAGGAAAGGAAGAGAAAGAGCCAATCAACTGATGAATGAATAAACAAAAGGTGATACATCCACATAATGGGAGATTGTTCAGCAATATAAAGGACCAAGCTATTGATCCATCTTATGACATAAACCCCCAAATCGCAATGCTAAGTGAAAGAAGCCAGACACAAAAGAACACAAAGCATATGATTCCACTTAAACGAAATGTCCAGAAAAGGCAAATCTGTATATAGAGAAAACAGATTAATGGCTGTCTTAGACTCAAAGCAGGAAGGAGGAGTAACAGCAAATGGGCATGTGGCTCTTCTTGGGCTGATGGAAATGTTCAACTAGACTGAGGTGGTGGTTGTGTAACTCAAAAAATTTACTAAAAATTATTGAATTGTATACTTTAGATGGGTGAATTTAATGGTAAGTAAATTATACTTGAATAACAATTTTTGAAAAAGTTGGAATGAATTTTTAAAAAGTATATTCTTTGCTGGTTCCTTTACAAAGCTGGCTCTTAGTCACAGGATTATAGAATATCAGAGCTGGCAAGAAGCTGTAGCATCTCTGTACTAAGGAGCAGGTGAGGTCTCAGGGGGAAAGGCATTTGCCCAAAGCCACTTACATAATTAATGGTGGGCTGGGATCAGAACTGAGGCCTCCTGGTAACTTGTCCAGTGTATTCTTCACAATTTGTCTTCATTATTTTGCTTCACATAAACACTCAGGGCATTAACCATACAGACCATAAAATACATTTGCAAACAGTTGTGCCTGAATCAATGATCAGAATGTTTTTGTGGTATATATCATACTGGATAATCCATGATTTGGTTATTCTCTTCTTGCATTAGTACTTACATTTTTCATTTTCTTGCCTTCTCAATATTTGCTTTTAGGTGAAATCCATAGCTGTTTATAAGCTTTAAATTGAAGGTTCTTTCCTTACCCTAAAGATTCACAGATGAGTTTTTCAGAAGCCGAATCGGCTCTAAAAGGCTCACTGCTTCAGTACTTCTAATGGCAAACATCCTAATTCACACTTTGCCACAGGGGCTTGTCTTTCTAATAGAAATGTAAAATAGATCTTTATTTGCCACAAAATTAAAATGTGATCCAATTATGCAGAATATGAAGGAACTTGTTGTTGAATTACCAAAAAAAAAAAAAAATCACACACACTCTAATTTAAAACAATGATACCATAGTCTTAATTACCTTGGGTTTTACTATTGTGATTTCAAACAGTACAGGAATACGAAGAGAGGCGACCATGCCTAAGACAAAACACACAAAGGAAAATACGACTCTGTTTAAACAAACAAATGAGCAAGCTAAAAAAATTTAACTTTTTAGAGACAAATCAACCACCCTGAAAATTATTAGTATGCTTTAAGCATCAACCCATGTTATGAAATGAATGTTTGTGTTCCCCTAAAATTTACACATTAAAGCACTCATCCTCAATGTGATAGTATTAGAAGGTGGGGCCTCTGGAAATGTGAGAAAATAAATGACTGTTGTTTAAGCCACCCGGTCTACAGTGTTTTGTTATAGCTGCCCGAGCTAACTAAGACAGCCAAATACTTACTTTACAGTTGTGTAGACCTCTGTATAATTCATTACAGTGATCAAGGTCAAGTGGTTACACAACATCCCTTTCTCAGGAACTCAATTAGGGGTTAGTTATTCATGTGCATTAAAGTATGTGAGAAAATATTTAGCCTCCCTAAATCTGCATTTTGCAAGGGGCTATTCTTGCACTGACTTACTTATACATTTATAGTCTATCTCCCAATGCTTTTGCCTTGGCATAAAGTGAAAATTAAAATAGAACTGCATATTTAGCTCAACTTCCCCGCCACAGAACCAGTCCCTAACTGTCTAAAATGTTCTTCAGCCTTAAAGTGATGCCCGTCTTGAAGCAGCTTGACTTTTCAGGTCTCTGTGTGTACAAGGGCCAGTTGGACAGATGCTCCGGGATGCTGAGGGTTCCCCCAAGAGGCAGGTGTCTCCTCTAGAAACACAGAAATTAAAATGTGCAGTCAGGAAGTGCAGAGCTTCGCTGACCAGCATGTGCAGAAGCTCAGGATTTAAGTATACGGATGATCTCACACTTAAGAAGACTCCAAACTGCCCCTAGGGATCAGAACTTTTCTAGCCAGTTTTTCTTTCTCTGACAATGCCCATACTGTTTCCTATTCCATCTAAATGATCCAGCTGATACCTAAAATGGAAAGAAAAATTCCACAACTGAAGGCTGTACTTGTAGGCAATAAGGCCAGTCTAAGATCTAAACTAGATGATTTGAGAATAGAGAACAAAGATTCCATTTCAATTCATGAAGGTTATCCACATACCTAGTGTAACAGAATAAAATAAAATAAACTGCACAACCTCTAAATTATCAAATCCTATATGTGCCTTCATTTTCTCAAATGACTTCTAATTTGTGTAAAGAAAAAGGCAGAAACAAAAACAACAGAAGTCTGTCAGGGTGGGCTAAAGCTATGAACACCTTTTTATTTAAAATAAGAAAAAAAATAGATAAGCATGCAATTTTAAAAGGGAATTTTTCGAAACCCTGAGCTGCAAAGAGGAACAATTCCTGGCTAAACTGCACCACTCAAAGACATCTAGACTTATGGTCATGTCTTCTCTCACCCATTTGTTTCAGGATTCTTACAGATCCACGGCATGTTGCAAGCTGACATAGGACCCTTTCGAATAATGCAACTTAACCTCCTTCACCAGGAGCTATGATTCTCTTCCTACACTTCTGCACAGAGAGGCCCTGACCCTCAGCTGTCGCAGGGGCTCGGGATGGCGGCCAAGGCGAAAGTAGTCAAGCCGGAGAACTCCCGAAGGTGGTTCTCAGGTAACCAGCTGGTTAGATTTCATCTTGTGTGACTTTAGCTTTGCCTAGCTAGGCCAAGGAGGCACTTGGCCTAAGTTTAGAACGATTTCTGTTTAGGTTCTTCAGGGCTCAATTATAAACAGCCCAAAGGAAGGCTCTGCTGTCCTGAAGGGCACCTTTCAAGAGAAACAAAAATGGGACTCTCGCTTCACAAAAGGGGACTTGTTTGGCCACCAATGTCCTGAACAGGGTCTGAGTGTATAACTGGAAGGGCTTTCTACAGAGTTAAAAAGACAGAGAAGAAAACAACAGCAAGAAAAGGATCATCACAGAATCTCCCACTCCAAACCTTCCTTCTGCTCATAAGCGCCAACAGATAAAATATAAACCCCTTTGAAGAAAACTCCAGCCGGAGCTCAGCTTTCAGGTTTTAGAAGACACTGGCATCCCAAGGCCTTCCCACTGTCAGATCAAACACACACAAAATATTTCCCTGATAGTTTCCTGGTTTCACCCACACCATAAAAAACAGGCTTTCATTTTAATCTACTTACCACACTGTGGGTGAAGGCCTCTAATTTCACAGCACAGAGATAACACAAATAATTCATATGACACATTAGTGAAATATCGACAGGGAAAACATTTAGTCAGAGCTCACCAAAAGAAACAGGGAGCTCCGTGACTGCCTCTGAGGGTAGGGAGATGCCTTTCCAACAGGCAGAGCCCCCTCCTGCCACACTCCTGGAGTTAAAGATGAGGTCAGCCTACCTGGATCTGAATTGCTTTAAGGCGACAGGTCTTCGTAATTACACAACATTTTTCTAGTTCCTCCATGGGCTGCAACATTATCAACCTCCTTCCGGGACTTCCAGGGGCTGCTGCGTATGTGAAAGTCCCTAGAAAACTGTTAAGTGCCATAAACATGCAGCCATTGCAATCCCACTCCAATCATAACCAAGGCCATCACTCGCCTGGCCAGCAAACACTCGTGTGTTTCCTTTTCTCTTTCTGGTCAACTTAAAAAGAAGAAAAAATTCTTACACTTACTTTCCCATGGCAAGACCCAGCCTTTGAAGATCTCACCCCCTTTCTCAAGACCCTCTTTTAACTTTCTCTCCCACAAAGTCTTCCTCCCAGGGCAGTAAGGAGATCTCTCCACAGCTACGATTCATTCCATTTCTCCCACCCTTAATGTTCCGCCAAGTGTGGGGCAGATTGACTTTACAGACAGGACAAATCAATGTTGTCTGTGTAGAAAGTTTTTATTTTTCCTTTTTTTTTTTTTTAAAAAAAAAAGGCCACAACTCTTCAATCATCCGTTAAGCATGTAGGGAGAACACCACCAAAGCAGAGAAAACTGAAATGCAGTCTGAAACAGCAAAGGTCTGAAACTCGACTCTGGGCTTACAAACACCCTTACTTTACTTTTATTTATTTATTTATTTATTTACTTACTTACTTATTTATTTTTTGAGATGGAGTCTCACTCTGTTACCCGGGCTGGAGTGCAATGGCACCATCTCGGCTCACTGCATCCTCTGCCTCCCAGGTTCAAGTGATTCTCCTGCCTCAGCCTCCTGAGTAGCTGGGATTACAGGCCTGCACTACCACACCCGGCTATTTTTTGTATTTTTAGTAGAGACAGGGTTTTCACCGTGTTGGCCAGGCTGGTATTAAACTCCTGACCTCGTGATCTACCTGCCTCGGCCACCCAAAGTGCTGGGATTATAAGCGTGAGCCACTGCTCCCGACCCATTCTTACTTTCTTACACCTTTAAGCAGATGTAGGGTCTCCAGGTCCCAATCCACTTTTGTGAGACATCTGTCTTTGTCTTCATACCAATCCAACCCCTTCAATTTCCCAATCACACCCTCGTGGACCTTAGATTTATTTTCTGCTGATATCATTTCAAAAGCAATGAACATGACCTCGTGGATGTAAAAATTCACCTTCCAATTCTCTGTCAAGAGTGCTACTCAGAGCTAGGGCTCCGGGTCTCTAGCCTGGCCCTCCTAAGTGCCAGGTACTTGTTATTTTTTTTGTTTTCTTGCCTAATTCCAGATGTAACATGTTGTCACATGCTCCCTGCTAGACCAGCATTCCCAGGTGCCCATCAGGTATGTCTCTGGAACTTCCAACTTACCCCATTCCAAACAACCCACGCCTTCTCACCTCTTCACACTCTACACTGCTATACTGTCCCAGCCAATAATCGTGCCCCACACTCTGCATTTGACTCCCATCATTCTCACCATCATGCTCTTCCTGGGGAATTCTGCCAGGGTCGACTCTTCCTCGCCTTCCACTCCCAACCCTCACCCCAGTCTTGGCCTTTAACATCAGTCATTAGAACTATCACAGTGATCTCCTAACCTGGTTCCTTGTTTATACCATCCATTCTCCCTCCCTAACCCCACGTAAGTATATTTAAGTACCTTAACAGAAAGAAATCCGTTATCTTTCATTTGCTCAAAATTTTTCTATAAGCTAAGGTCCAAAATGCTTAGGCTGGCCCCTGTCTACTTTTTCCAACCTCATCTCCTACTCCTCACCAACATACTCTCAGGCCAAGCTATATCTCACTTATGTTACCTGAATGTGCCATGAACTCTCCCTTTGCGTGTCTAAGCCTGGAATGCCCTGTCACTTTTGGCCGAAAGAATCTCCCCGTTTTTCTAAAACCCAGGCAGATCCATCCACTAACCACCTCAGTGAGCTTTTCCTAACTCCTCTTGGGACATTTTCTCCTTCTTCCCTAAGTTATAGGTTTCCTAACTATCCCTGCTATAGCTATAGCTTATGAAAGTAATGTCTTTCTTGTCCAACAATTCCCTTAATTCAACTTTGTGCCTCCATTGACTAATATGGGACCTGACACAGAGTAGTGCACAAGAAATACTTGATGGATCGATGCAAGGAAGTGATATATTCTATTATACTGCCTTTAAACATTTGAAACTGTCGAGGAATAGTAGATTTTCTTGCCTCATCCCAGTCCTCCCTCAGCTGGCTCATCTTTCACGTATTGATTCTAAACTGCACATCACTAGCATCCTGAGGGCATTCACCGAATGCTCAAGTAAAAGGCAGAGAGATATGGGACAGAACACTGAAGACAATCTATAACCCTGCCCCCAAGGAAATGAGACTAATGAGAAGATAAACACAGCTGAAGCCACAAAATGTGAATCCAATGAGGACTATAACTAATGAGAGAGAAAACCAGAGTGTGTTTGCTACCAAGAAAATAATGATGGAAAAGACCAATTAATAAAGGGATGTTGTCAAACGCCATGACAATTTTCATTAAAACATTTTATTAGGCTGAATATGGTACTGATGCCTTTTCATTGAGGTTTGTAATAAAACTTCTCCACTAAAGATATTCTTAATTCAGATGCCAGGCATTGATACTGTCTACTACCTCCTTAAATCTCTGTGGAGTTTAAAACTCACATTGTTGCCGGGAGCGGTGGCTCACGCCTGTAATCCCAGCCCTTTGGGAGGCCGAGGCGGGCGGATCACGAGGTCAAGAGATCGAGACCATCCTGGCCAACCTGGTGAAACCCCGTCTCTACTAAAAGTACAAAAAATTAGCTGGGCATGGTGGTGCGTGCCTGTAGTCCCAGCTACTCGGGAGGCTGAGGCAGGAGAATTGCTTGAAACCGGAAAACGGAGGTCGCAGTGAGCCGGGATCGCGCCACTGCACTCCAGCCTGGCGATAGAGCGAGACTCTGTCTCAAAAAAAAAAAAAAAAAAAAAATGATTAAAACTAAAATGGCCAGGAGTGATGGCTCATGCCTGTAATACGAACACTTTGGGATGCCAAGGTAGGAGGATCATTTGAGCCCAGGAGTTTGAAATCAGTCTGGGCACCATAGGAAGACCCTGTATACAAAAAATAAAAAATTAGTCTGGCATGGTGGTGCATGCCTGTAGTTCCAGCTCCTAAGAAGGCTGAGGTAGGAGGACTGCTAGAGCCTGAGAGGTCAAAACGGCGGTGAGCCATGATCATACCCCTGCATCACTGTACTCCAGTCTGGGTGACAGAGCGAAACCTTGTCTGAAGAAAACAAAAAGAAGAAGATGTGTTCAGACTATATGGAGTAGAAAAAAAGAAGAAAGAAGAAGAAAGAAGAAGAAGAAGAAGAAGAAGAAACAATTTAACTGATAGAGTCCTGAAACTATTATGTAGAATACTATTGTCTACATTACATCACATCAGTCCTTTAAATGGCTTAACATTTAGTTAGATATGATCCATAAAATTTTCCTGGTAAATAAGTATACTTAAGAACAATTAAGTATAAAAGAGTTACTGCCTTGACAGGAATTGTAAAAAATTTTTAAAGACAAACAAATAAATAAAAGAATAAAACAAGTAGCTCTGTGAGTCTCAAATAACATCTCATTGAAGTCACAATGAACATCTAGCAATCATTCTGAACACCACATAATTCTCTTAATACATTTGCTTAAACTCCCAACAGAGCTGACTTACCAACACCTGCATGTAGCCAAGAAATTGACAATCATTTATAAATTATCACCTATGACTCCATCTGCTCTACCTACTTAAAAAAAATTACGTATTTATTTATTATTATTTTTTGTAGAGACAGGATCTCACTATGTTGCCCAGAAACAGACCCACACAGATTTCATCAATCAGATGATCATACAGCCATCTGATTTATGAAAAAAAGTACCACACAGTCCAAAAGGACAAGGATGGTCCTTTCAATACATGGTGCTACATCAAGCAGTCACATCCATGCAGTAAAAAGTGAATCATGGCTGGGTGGGCTGGCTCACATCTGTAATCCCAGCACTCTGGGAGGTTGAAGTGGGCAGACTACTTGAGCCCAAGAGTTTGAGACCAACCTGGGAAAATGTTGAATGCCCATCTCTACCAAAAAAATACAAAACTTAGCCAGGCATGGTGGCACACGCCTATAGTTGCAGGGACTCAGGAGGCTGAGGTGGGAGGATCGCTTGAGCCAGGAAGTCAAAGTTGCAGTGAGCTGAGATTATGCTACCACGCTCCAGCCTGGGCAATAGAGTGAGAGCCTGTCTGGATTTAAAAAAAAAAGCAAAAACTAAAATAAAATTGCTATGAAGTTAACACAGAAAAATGTGTTCATATTCTTAGGTTAGGCATTGATTAACAGGACACAAAAAGCAGTCACCATAAAGGAAAAGATTGATCAAGTATAATTTCATTAAAATTAAGAAACTCAGGCTGGGTACAGTGGCTCATGCCTGTAATCCCTACACTTTGGGAGGCCGAGGCAGGTGTATCACTTGATCCCAGGAATTCCAGCCCAACCTATGAAACCTGTTAAAACCCCATCTCTACTAAAAATACAAAAAGAGCTGAGCATAATGGTGCTCCCCTGTAGGTCCCAGCTACTTGGGGGCTCAGGCAGGAGGCTCACCAGAGCCTTGGGTGGTCGAGGTTGCAAGGAGCTGTAATTGTGCCATTGCACTCCAGCCTGGACAATAGAGTGAGATCCTGTCTCAAAAAGGAAAAAAAAAAATTAAGAGAATCTCCATTCATGTAAAAACACCATTAAAAGAGTGAAAAGGTAAGCTACAGTTTGAAAAAAGAGAAATGCAATACATCCATATCCTAGAAAAGACACATAACCAGAATAAAGTGTTACAAATCAACAGAAAAACAAGCATATCGATGAAAACGGGATACAAAGATCGAAAAGACACTTCACAAAAGAGGACATATAAATGGCAAAAAATACTCAATCTCAATACCAGAAAAATGCAAAATGAAACCACGCTGATATATTATTGCACCTCTACTCGAATGGCAAAATAATTTTTAACTGACAAGCATCAGCAAGGATGTGGGATAACCAGAATATTCCCTGATAAATGGTACAACCACTTTGGGAAAATGTTCAACAATATCTGATACTTCTAAAACCAACAATGCCACTCTTACATATATGCCCCAATCTAGTAATGTTCTATTTCTTGATCTGTGGTGAATTTTACTTAGTATAAATTTATTAACTGTACTTCTTTTTTTTTTTTTTTTTGAGACAGGCTCTCACCGTGCCATCCAGGCCTGAGTGCACTGGCATGATCACTGCTCACTGTAATCTCAACCTCCCAGGCTCTGGTAGATCCTCCCATCTCAGCCTCCCGGGTAGCTAGGCACACAGCACCACACACAGCTAATTTTTGTATTCCCAGTAGAGTTGGGGTTTTGCCACGTTGCCCAGGCTGGTCTGGAACTCCTGGGCTCAAGTGATCTGCCCACCTTGGTCTCCCAAAGTGCTGGGATTACAGGTGTGATCCACTGTGCCTGCGCCTGGACCACCTGCACATGTAAAATTGTCAACTTCTTCTGTATACTTCAGTAACTTTTCAAAGATTTCCTTGACACAAAGTTCTCAGAAATCTTAAAGCTAGCATTTTAGAATAGAAAAAAACGAGCTTCTGGTTCACAGGTGAAATTTTACCAATAAAATTTAAAAACAAAAGAAAGCTACTAACGCGTATCAGCTCAGAATAAAGATGAAAAACAACCAGCACATCACTTTAACTTCCTCAAGCACTGGGAGTCATTCTTCCCGCAAAGAAAGGATGAACAACACCGTAACCCAAAGAAAAGAGCACTGCAAGAAAAGACTTTCTGTCGAAAGCAGCTTTACCAGCTAAAGACAGGAGGAAGCGAGGAAACCATTCCAAAAGTCTTGCTTAACTCTTCGGTGAAAGGATGCCAAATGAGATCATCTGAGAAGCCCCAAACACCCGCCAGCGAGTTTCTTCCCCCTCGCCCCACGAGAGGGCGGCTGCGGGCGGCAGCGGCGGGAGAGGAACCCAGCGCAGGGACTTCAGCCCCGGGGGCCGCCGCGCCGGCCCAGCTCGCACAGCAAACGTTGTGGAGGCCGCTGTGCGCCCCGGGTCCCGGACTCACCGCCCGCGGCCTGGCGCGGCGCCCGCACCTCGAAAACGCTGGGTGGACTTCCCGGTAAACCTTCACTTCCCACAGGCACGGCAGCCGCCCCGCCGCGCGCCTCCGCCCCCCGCAGGTCGCCCGTCCTGCGTTTCCAGAAGCACCGCCCTCACTCAAGCGCAGGCCGCCACGCTACCCTCACCTACCCCTCCCGGCACCGCCACTGTCTCAACCGCCGCCCAGCGCCCCCCTGCGGCCGCTTGCTCTTCCGGTCCGGCGCTGCCACCGAGAGCCCCAGGCGCAGACGCAGCGGGGCCTTAAAGGGACCGGCCACCTCCACCGCACAACCAGGTTAGGCCAGAGTGGGCACCGCTGGAGCAGAGTCCTGAGGAACAGCTGCGCTCCCAGAAGTGGAGACATCCGCTCAAAGGTTTTGGGTTCAAATAGAGCAGAAGATGAAGAACAGAGGAATTGAAAGTGAGAATGCATCCTTAAAGGGTGCCTGGGCCGTGTTACCTGGCAGTTTGGGTGTATTTGCAGTATTGATCTGAAATGCTGTAGCTCATGGGACGGGATGTGTTTTAGGATGTAGTCCTTGTCTTCTGCATTAGGCATGCCCTCCGGGGCAGCCTTGGTTTCTGCTCCCCCTCCATTGGCTACCTGCCCTTTCATTGCTTTTAGGGAAGAGGAAACCATTTTCAACACTGAAACTTGCCAGGGTTTCTAAAAACCTGTCTGTAGATGGGCTGCCTAAACATCACCGAGGAAGATTTTTTAATGCAAATTTTCTGTTCCAAGAATTTATAATTCTCTAAATCTACATTAAGGCCTAGAAAGAATCAAGAAGGCCTAAAGAATCTGCACGTATTAAGTTTTTCCGAGTTCCCCGACCAGAGAGAAAGAGCCGGCGCGCGGGGAGCAAAGGCCGTGGCAGGCAGCGGAGGCACGGGGAGCCGCCGAGCGACCCCGCCTCCCCTCCGGACCCCTACCCATCCACAGGCCAGTGGCCCGCGTATAAGGCCGCTGCGCGCCCAGACAGCTCCCCGGACTCCGTGCCCTGCGGCCCCCATCCGTTCCCAGCTCCGCGCCACCGTGGCAGTCTCACCGAGTGGCACCTCCTGCCCACCGCCCTGGCCACTGCCCCTGCGCCCACGGCAGCAACCCAGGTGGCCATGACATCGGTGGAAGCTGCTGAGTGGAAAAGAGCGCAGCCTGGCCAAAGGGCCTGCTTACTCGCCTTGCTGATTGTGTTTTCATGAGATTGTCTACTTTTCTAAGAACTTTTGTAAACAAAGGAACTTTTTAAAAAGGACAGCTCTGATTTATATTTAATCCAAAGAAGAAGAATGTCGGGCAACTTAAGGTTTGGGGTTTTGGCTTCGTTTCTAAGTCTGCTCTTCGTTGACTTTGGAGCTCGGGTGCCCCGGCTGCTTCGGGCTCCCGAGGACCTTCTGGGCCCCCACATTAATGAGGCAGCCACCTGGCGAGCCTGACACGGCTGTCAGCGAGGCGCTGCTCCCACCTTTCTCTCCCCTGGCGTCCGGCCCGGCGGGAAGGGAGAAGACACTGCGTCAAGCAGGTGCTCCAAATAACCCGAATAGCCGCTGGCAGGAGGAGCTCTCCCGCTTGAAGGACTTCCCCCAGTGCTTCCTGGCCACCCGTAGGACCTGGTGGCGGCGACCGTGGCCACAGACCTGCCGGAGCCACTGCAGCTACCCCGGAGAGAGACGGAGGACTTCAACGATCTCCTGGACCTGGACTTTATCCTCTCCAATTCACTGTCCCATCCGCAGTCGGTGGCCTGGCCGCCACTGTGTCCTTGTCAGCATCAGCGTTTTCCTCGTCGTTCCTGTCGAGCAGCGGCCCTGCCAGCGCGCCCTTCACCTGCAGCTTCAGCTGTCCGATCCCGGTGGGAGTGACCCAGGCGTGGGGGCGGCCCTGGCAGAGGCCTCCTCTATGGCAGGAATTCCGCTCCCCCTCCGACGGCTCCCTTCACCCTGGCGGACATCCACGCCCTGAGCCCCTCGGCCGGCTCCGTGGCGGAGCTCCCGCGGCCGCGTTTGGAGCCTGTGTCCATTCCACCGCAGCAGCCGCGGCCGCCAGGTGGCCGGCTGATATCAGGGCAAGCTCGTGCTGAAGGCGTCTCGGAGCGCTCCTGGCAGCGAATAGGGCAGCCGGTCGTCATCAGCATCAGCAAAGACATCCCTGACAGTGGTGGCGGCGGCCCCCACAACGGCGGGCCGCCGCGCATGTGCCCCAAGATCAAGCAGGAAGACTCTCCTCGTGCACCCACTTGGGCGCTGGACCCTCTCCCAGCCATGGTCACCGGCGGGCTGCACACGACGTCCCCCTGGGGCGGCAGCTCCCCAGCAGGACTACTCCGACCCTGGGTTCTGAGGAACTGCTGAGCAGCAGGGACTGTCACCTTGCCCTGCCGCTTCCTCGGCTTCCATCCCCACCCGGGGCCCAATTACCCATCCTTCCTGCCTGAGCAGACGCAGCCACAAGTCCCGCCGCTCCATTACCAAGAGCTCATGCCACCCGGTTCCTGCCTGCCGGAGGAGCCCAAGCCAAACAGGGGAAGACGATCGTGGCCCCGGAAAAGGACCGCCACACACACTTGTGATTATGCGGGCTACGGCAAAACCTACACAAAGAGGTCCCATCCCAAGGCACACCTGCGAACCCACACAGGTGAGAAACCTTACCACGGTGACTGCCGCGGCTGTGGATGGAAATCCGCCTGCTCAGATGAACTGACCAGGCACTAAGGTAAACGCACTGGGCACTGCCCGTTCCGGTGCCAGAAATGCGACCGAGCATTTTCCAGGTCAGACCACCTCGCCTCACACATGAAGAGGCATTTTTAAATCCCAGACAGTGGATACGAGCCACACTGCCAGAGGAAAATTCAGTTTTTTTGTTGTTGTTGTTTGTTTTTTTTTACCTTTTCACCTGGTCTTCCCGATGAGGGGAGGGGCCCAGGCACAAAGCACTACCCTCATGGTCAAGTTCCCAGCTGAGTCAACTTGCGAGTGGATCATCAGGAAAAATGAGGAATCCAAACGACAAAAATCAAAGAACCGATGGGGTCTGTGACTGGATCTTCTATCATTCCAATTCTAAATCCGACTTAAATATTCCTGGACTTACAAAATGCCAAGGGGGTGACTGGAAGTTGTGGATACCAGGGTATAAATTATATCCGTGAGTTGGGGGAGGGAAGGCCAGAATTCCCTTGAATTGTACATTGATGATGCAATATAAGCATCAAAGATTGCCTTGTATTCTCTTTACCTTCTAAAAGCCATTATTATGATGTTAGAAGAAGAGGAAGAAATTCAGGTACAGAAGACATGTTTAAATAGCCTAAATGTTGGTGCTTGGTGAGTCTTGGTTTTAAAGGTACCAAACGAGGAAGCCAAAGTTTTCAAAAGGCTGCATGCTTTAACAAGGAAAATCGATATTTGTCTTCCGACCTACATTTATGACCTAAGTCAGGTAATATACCTGGTTTACTTCTTTAGCATTTTTATGCAGACTGTTATGCACTGTGGTTACAGATGTGCAATAATTTGTACAATGGTTTATTCCTAAGTATGCCTTAAGCAGAACAAATGTTTTTTTCTGTAGTTCCTTGCCTTAATAAATATGTAATATAAATTTAAGCAAACGTCTATTTTGTATATTTGTAAACTACAAAGTAAAATGAACATTTTGTGGAGTTTGTATTTTGCATACTCGAGGTGCAAATTAAGTTTTACATAAACCTATAATATTTTATCTGGAAAAAAAAAAAGAAAATACCGTATATCCAGGACAGCTCCATGTAACCACCAAATCTCAGTGATAAGGTGGTTATCAATGAATGAATTATAAATTTCATATAGAAATAAATTTCATAAATAATTGTATAACTAATTCCACTTCATTTGGTTGAATTAGAATTCAACTAAATGGGACAGGAGTGGTGGCTCATGCTTGTAATCCCAGCACTGTGGGAAGCCGAGATGGGCAGATCACCTAAGGTGAGGGGTTCAAGACCACTGGGAAACATAGTGAAACCCTGTCTCTACTAAAAATTAGCCTGGCGTGGCGGTTCACACCTGTAATCCCAGCTACTCGGGAGGCTGAGGCAGGAGAATTGCGTGCACCTGGGAGGTAGAGGTTGCAGTGAGCCAAGATAGCATCACCGTACTTTAGTCTGGGCGACAGAATGAGATTCCATCTCAAAAAATAAAAAAAAAAAAAGAATTCAGCTAAATGAATAATGAAGTCATTGAAGTCAACTAAACGAATTATGAATTTCTTTGTAACCTGCTTCCAAGCCAGCCAAACATTTTCAGAGTACCTGTCCAAAGCTACTTTATCAGCCCCTCAGGTAGGGTATTTTTCTCTGAATCAGTAAGAATCCTAACACTGAACAGTAACTAGTATGTTCCATTCAGGTTCAGGATCAAGGTCCTTAAACACGCAGCAGCGCTAACATGGTACCAGGACACTAAAATATGGGTCTCAAAAATGTCTGGATGCATTCATCCTCACACATCTTCTAGGTTTAGGCCTCTCCTATGTTTAAATAGGAGCCCTCTCTCCACCTGATATAGTCTCCGACAACAGCTACCATGACTTCATTTTCCTCACTCTAATGGCCAGAGTCCGTCCTTCCTTCCTTCCTTCCTTTTGCATCTTTTCTTTTTCTTTCTTTCCTTTCTTTTTTTTCTTTCTTTCTTTCTTCCTTTCACTCTTTCTTTCTATCTCTCTTTCTTTCTCTTTCTGTCCTGCTTTCTTTCTTTCTTTCACTCTATCTTTCTCTCTTTCTTTCTTTCTTTCTCTTTCTAATAAGAGACAGGGTCTCACTATGTTGCCCAGGCTCGTCTCAAACTCCTGGCTTGAAGCAATCCTCCTGCCTCAGCCTCTTGAGTACCTGGGCTTACAGGTGTGCACCACCATGCCCAGCTTGATGGCCAGATTTTTATTTTTTATTTTTTTTTTAGCTGGAGTCTTATTCTGTCGCTCAGGCTGGAGTGCAGTGGCACAATCTCGGCTCACTGCAACCTCCACCTCCCGAGTTCAAGAAATTCTCCTGCCTCAGCCTCCCAGGTAGCTGGGATTACAGGTGCATGCCACCATGCCTGGCTAATTTTTGTGTTTTTAGTAGAGACAGTGTTTCACCATGTTGGCCAGGGTGGTCTCAAACTCCTGACCTCAGGTGATCCGCTCACCGCAGCCTCCCAAAGTGCTGAGGTTACAGGCATGAGCCACTGTGCCCAGCCTTGATGGCCAGATTTTTTACTCATCCCTATTTCCCTCCTTCTCAGTCCCTGCATTTTGGTTTCCTCCCAACCTAACTGCTACACCGAAAGCTCGTGCCTATAGTAACCAGGATCTTCATGTCATTGAATCCAATGAACATTTCAATCCTCCTTTCTTTTTTTAAAAAAAATTTATTGGCACTGAGTCTCACACTATTGCCGAGGCTGGAGTGCAGTGGCATGATCTCGGCTCACTGCAGCCTCCACCTCCAAGAGATCCTCTTGCCTCAGCCTCCTGAGTAGCTGGGATTACATGCACGTGCCACCATGCCTGGCTAATTTTTGTGCTTTTAGTAGAGACGGGCTTTCACGATGTTGCCCAGGCTGGTCTTGAACTCCTGGGCTGAAGCCATTCACCTGCCTCAGCCTCCCAAAGTGCAGGGATTACATGAGTGAGCCACTATGCTCAGCCTCCAGTCCTCCTTTTAAATGACAAGATTCACCACTTACATTTCTTTTTTCTGGAGACATTCTCTACCTTTATGTTCCATGATAACAAAAAAATATTATCTTGGTTTGTCCTCTTTTATCAACTGCCTGTTTTAAATCTTTTAGGCTGGGCACAGTGGCTCACGTCTATACTCCCAGTACTTTGGGAGGCCGAGGTGGGCAGATCACTTGAGCTCAGGGGTTCAAGATCAGCCTGGGCAACATAGTGAAAGCCTGTCTCTATTAAAACAAAAAAGTAGCTATGTGTGGTGATGTGTGCCTGTGGTCCCAACTACTCAGGAGGCTGAAGTGAGGTGGGAGGATCAGCTGAGCTCAGGAGGCAGAGATTTGCAGTGAGCTGAGATCATGCCACTCCATTCTAGTCTGGGTGACAGAGCAAGACTCTGTCTCAAAAAAAGAAAAGTGATTCCACAGAACTCAGTGCTGCCTTATTGTAACATTTCTATAATTGTTGCTTTTTCTCTTTATTATTTTTTTATTTTTTTAAACAGAATCTCAGCTGGGTGCAGTGACTCACACTTGTAATCCCAGCACTTTGGGGGGCCGAGGTGGGTGGATCTCAGGAGTTGGAGACCAGCCTGGCCAACACAGTGAAATCCAGTCTCTACTAAAAATAGCTGGGCCTGGTGGCGGACACAGTTTCAGTGAGCTGAGATTGTGCCACTGCATTCCAGCCTGGCGACAGAGCTAGGTGGTGTGATCTCGCCTCACTACAACCTCCACCTCATGGGTTCAAGTGATTCTCCCTCCTCAGCCTCCCGAATGGCTAGGAATACAGGTGCCACCACACCCAGCTAATTTTTGTATTTTTAGTAGAGACAGGGTTTTGCCATTTTGGCCAGGCTGGTCTTGAACTCCTGACCTCAAGTGATCCTCCTGCCTTGGCCTCCCAAAGTGCTGGAATTGCAGGTGTGAGCCACCACGTCCAGCCCTATTATCTCTTTCTAAATAGTAATCTCTCCACCTGGAACATAGTAAGTATAAAATAAATATCTGTTGAGTAAATGAGTGAATATTGAATGAGCTGGTCCACAAGATAGATGTAACTGAGCTTCAGTTAAGCTAACCCTAGTGCTTGTTATCCCATTGTTTTTTTTTTAATTTAGGGAGATTTTGTATCTTTTTAGGAGGATTCTGACCCCAAAGTAACATGCTCTATCGTGTTTTGTCAAAGACACTACTGGCCGAGCACGGTGACTCAAGCCTGTAATCCCAGCGCTTTGGGAGGCTGAGGTGGGTGGATCACAAGGTCAGGAGGTCGAGACCATCCTGGCCAACATGGTGAAACCCCATCTCTACTTAACATACAAAAATTAGCTGGGTGTGGTGGCAGGTGCCTGTAATCCCAGCTACTCAGGAGGCTGAGACAGGAGAATCCCTTGAACCCAGGAGGTGGAGGTTGCAGTGAGCCAAGATCATGCCACTGAACTCCAGCCTAGCAACAGAGTGAGACTCCATCTAAAAAAAAAAAAAAAAAAAAAAAAAAGAAAAAAATAAATGAGAAAGCAAACGTAAGCACAAAACCAAAGTCTGTGCCCCCTCAAAAAACGAAATTCAAAACAAGGTAAAATCCTGATGCAGCTACATCTGCATAAAGATACTTTAAGATAATGGACCTAGCTAATACACAGTTGCTCTTCTGTTCCAGGGTTAAAACTTCCCTTCCTGAACTGCCCACTAAGCTCAGCATTCATCTGAATGGCAACTTTCTAAAAGCCCTAGATATCCTGAAAACCAACAGATTTTCATGTGTCCAGAGGCCAATGACAAGAGCTAGGATTAAAATTCTAGGAAGGTGGAACCCCTTTCCCGCCACCGGGATGCTGTCTGGCTACTTCCTCAGTCTCCATCATTAGAAGTGGCATCCTGGTCTATAATCAAAACTTAGGTCCAAAAGTAGTGCCTTCTAGCAGCTGTCTTGCCCAGCTTCAGCTCTCACAAGGGCTCCTGGATATGGATCCATTTTTTATGAGTGGAGAGGACACTTAGAGAACCACTGTGTGTGTCGAGCATGACAGAGAGAACGGCAACACTTCGCCCAACTGCCACAGGTCTGGTCCACCCCGAGCAACATACTCTGTAGGAGTGGAACAATTCTACGGCACGGAGCACATCCAACTTCCTGGCCATGAGGAACTTCACAGCCACATTCCAAGGCAGTGGGGAGACATTGTACTGAACTGTCCACTTGTTAATCTCTTCGAGAAACTGCTTGGTAGCCTGTTTGACAAAGAAAGAAAGAATAATTAGTAAGAAGAGAACATATTTATGGAGTCAAAAAACAAGTAAAAACTATCATCCCTTCCCCAAACAAGTCTGAACCCAGTTTACTACAGGGAGCAGGGAAAGACCGAAAAAAAAAAGGTAGAAACAGGTCTGAAACCACAAATAGTTAAAATTTGTATAATGCACTGAGGCCAGAAGCCAGATCCAGGTTCAGAGAACAGGACTTAGCACAGGTATGCATGAAAAAATGAGGCGGGAGAAGAAAGATCCTGAATGAGATGCAAATTACTGGTTTCAAAGCAAAAGAAAAAAAAGGGTGTTTTTTTTTTTGTTCGGAAAAGAAAAGTAGAAAAGTGGCCAGGCAGCCAGGTGCAGTGGCTTATGCCTGTAATCCCAGCACTTTGGAAGGCCGAGGCAAGAGGATAACTTGAGGTCAGGAGTTTGAGACCCGCCTGACTAACATGGTGAAACTCCGTTTCTACTAAAAATACAAAACTAGCCGGACGTGGTGGCGCACACCTATAATCCCAGCTGCTTGGGAAGCTGAGGCAGGAGAATCGCTTGAACCCAAGAGGCAGAGGTTGCAGTGAGCCGAGATCATACAATTGCACTCCAGCCTGGGCAACAAGAGTGAGACAGTTAAAAAAAAAAAAACAAAAAAAAAAACGCAGTCAGGCCTTCCAAAGGATTACTGCCTGATGCACAGTGTAGTACAGCAGTCTCAGCTGCTGCTTTGGACACAGTAAAAGAATCAGAAAATAGTTTTGGCTTTGGAAAGGAGTAAAACTATTAAGAATTTAACAAATCAAAAGAGCAACTATTCTCTGTGCTAATCCTACTGGACCTCTTCATGCTTTACATGGCATTCTCAAAACTGGATACAAGTATCCAGAGTCAGTAAGAGCCCCTCTGGATAGTGGTTTTGGGGAGGAGAGGGAAATTTTCATTTTTACTGTCTGACCCAGGCTGGCAAGATGCCCGTTTCAAGAACTGTTCCTTTCAACTAATTCATGTTCTTTTATGCTCTCTCAGCCTATTTTTCCTTACATTATAACTAATTTCCTTTTGATCCAAGCTACTTTTCTATTTCTTCATTTTAGAATGATTTAAATTGGGATTTTTTTTTCGTTTTTTTTTTTTTTTTAAAGATGGGGTTTCACCATGATGGCCAGGCTGGTCTTGAACTCCTGACCTCAGGTGATCCACCCACCTCAGCCTCCCAAAGTGCTAGGAATACAGGCGTGAGCCACTGCGCCCGGCATTTTTTTCTTTTTTTTAAGACAGGGTCTCACTCTGTGACCCAGGTGGGAATACAGTGGCACAATCTTGGCTCACTGCAGCTTCAACCTCCTGGGCTCAAATAATCCTCCTGCCTTAGCCCCTCAAGTAGCTGGGACTATAGGCATGGCATGTGTCACCACACCCAGATAACTTTTTTCTTTGTTATTTTTAGTAGATACAAGTTCTCACTATGTATGTAGCCCAGGATTGGTCTCAAATTCCAGGACTCAAGCGATCCTCTCATGATGCCTCTCAAAGTGCTGGGATTGCTGGGATTACAGGCACGAGACACTGTGCTCAGCTCTTTTTTTTTTTTTTTTTTTTTTTTTTTGAGACAAGGTATCACTTTGTCACCCACAGGCTACAGTGTAGTGGCACAATCACTGCTCATTGCAGCCTCAAACTCCTGGGCTCAAAGGATCCTCCTGCTTCCACCTTCTGAGTAGCTGTGACTACAGGTGCATACCACTATGTCTGGGTAATTTTTTTATTTTTTGTAGAGACGAGAACTCCCTTTGTTGGCCAGGCTGGTCTTGAACTCCAGGGCTCAAATGATCCTTCCATCTTGGCTTCCCAAAGTGCTAGGATTGCAGGTATGAGCTAAATTGGGATGTTTTTCTTTTCTGACACAGAGTCTTACTCTATTGCCCAGGCTGGAGTACAGTGGCACGATCTCGGCTTCCTGCAACCTCTGCCTCCCGGGTTCAAGTGATTCTTCTGCCTCAGCCTCCCAAGTAGCTGGGACTACAGCTGTATGCTACTATGCTGGTTAATTTTTGTATTTTTAGTAGAGACGGGGTTTCACTATATTGGCTAGGCTGGCCTCGAACTCCTGACCTCATGATTTGTCTGCCTTGGCCTCCTAAAGTGCTGAGTAAGGGGTGAGCCACCGTGCCTGGCCAGGATTTATCTTTTTGTGAGCATTCTACACTACTAAAAGCTTCATGCATGGCTATTCTGTTCCTTCCATCTGGAACCTTTTCTCAGCTGTTTGTCCACAATATGATGAACCTGATGAGAATTCTGAATTTTAACCATACCTCTATTCCCAATCAACCCATAGTTATGATTTCTTTATTCACATTTAATAACCACCTATTATCTGTTAAGCTAATATTTGCACTGAGAGGTATAAGGAATACAAAAATGAGGTTTGCTTCAAAAGGTATAAGACCAACTTACCATGTGACCATGGACAAGGTAATTGCGTCTTTGTTAATTTTTCAATTGAAAAATAAAGGGAGGGCCAGGTGTGGTGGCTATCCCCTATAATCCCAGAACTTTGGGAGGCCAAGGCAGGTGGATTGTTTAAGAACAGGAGTTCGAGACCAGCCTGGTCAACATGGTGAAGCCCTATCTCTACTAAAAACATAAAAATCAGCCATGCGTGGTGGCGCATGTCTATAATTCTAGCTACTTGGGAGGCTGAGGCAGGAAAATTGCTTGAACCCAGGAGGTAAAGATTGCAGTAAGTCAAGATTGCGCCACGGCACTCCAGCCTGGGTGACAGAGCAAGACTCTGTCTCAAAGAAAACAAAAAAGAAAGAAGAAGAAGAATGGGAGGGCTGGGCATGATGGCTCACACCTGTAATCCGAACACTCTGGGACACCGAGGCAGGAAGATCACTTGAGGCCAGAAGTTCAAGACCAGCCTGGCCAACATAGTGAGGCCTTGTCTCTATTAAATAAATAAATAAATAAATAAAGAGAAAAAGCATAATAGCAATGACCTACTTCGGAGTCTTGGCAACGAGTCCCACCCTGCAAATACAATCCAAATTGCTACACGCTGTTTAAACAACTGGCAAACTAAAATCCCAGGAGAGTCGGCAATACCTCATAACAGAGCATCTGATTCATCCCTCAATTTCTAGGAAAGGACAAAAGTACTTTATAAACCTGGGAAAAGTCTAAATGGCCTAAGGCTGCACCTGAGCTTTAGAGCCCCACAATTAAGGCAACATAGCTTACACCACTGGAGAAGGAAAGAACCAGCCAAATCAATCAGGCAAAGTGCATGAAAAGAGCCAGAAATAAAGGCCATGAAGAAAAGCTTTCAGATCACTTTGGCCTAGAACCAGCTGAAGCCAAGCCAGATAAATGAGTCCCAGAGAAGACAACAGGACAAACTTAGAATGCTCCTTCAGAAAATAGTTTGAGTTGCCTCTGTGGAGTGAATGGCCAGCATCAGAATGAGGAAAGACGGAAGGAAAAAGAAGCAAGCACAGAAAGAACCCAGAAATAAAACTCTAGCCAGTAAGTAAATTCCCCAAGAGACATGGTACTTGTTTTTTAATCAACATATTATCTTTTAAATCCAGTTCTCTAGTGGGCCTCTCTGATGTTGCTAATAGAATAAAACACCAGAATAATAGAACATATTTTTCGGCCGGGTGCGGTGGCTCACACCTGTAATCCTAGCACTTTGGGAGGCCAAGGTGGGTGGATCACCTGAGGTCAGGAGTTCAAAACCAGCCTGGCCATCATGGTGAAACCCCATCTTTAAAAAAAAAAAAAAAACATATTTTTCCTGCTACTTAGCTAGTTATACAATTTCTAATAAAAATAATCAACAGATAAATCAATGTATAAGTAGAAGGGGAAAATCTAAATGACCAAGAGGTGATATGAACTCATCACATATCGATCTGTTAAGGTAACTTTTCATTTTTTGGCTGGGCATAGTGGCTCACACCTGTAATCCCAACACTTTGGGAGGCCAAGGCAGGTGGATCACAAGGTCAGGAGTTCGAGACCTGCCTGGCCAAACAGTGAAACCCTCTCTGTACTAAAAATACAAAAAATTAACTTGGTGTGGTAGCAGGCACCTGTAATCCCAGCTACTTGGGAGGCTGAGGTTGCAGTGAACCGAGATCAGCCATTGCTCTCCAGCCCAGGCAACAGTGGGAGACTCTGTCTCAAAAAAAAAAAAAAAAGATAACTTTTCATTTTTCGTAAATAAACTATGTCCTAATAAGAGAAAGGCATGCAGGTTTCACATACTTCCTTCAAAGTACATCTTGCCTTCCTTTTTATTAAGCTCCGTTCCTCCAAGGTTCTTAATGTTCTGCAGCTCCCAAGAGCTGTTGCCTTGAGCTGACCTCTATTCCCCTGCTGGTCAGGATGTTATTCTTGGCTTTAAGCACAGGAACAACTCCTCTTGGTTTGGCCTGACCAGGCCTTGCATGTAGAGAGTCCAGTGTACTATAAACAGTGATGTGATATTTACAGATACAAATACATACACACAGCACCTGCTCTGCTCAGCCTCAGATTCACCCTCCTACATAGCCATCCCTCTGGTGGAAGAGATGAACCTCTAAAAGGAGTCAGAAAGAAAGGTCTCATCTTCAACAACCTGCCTTTAGACAGTTAATCAGATTTCTCCCTCTGTTTACACATGGGTTTAGCATAACCACTGAGTACAAACTAATTTGTAGCCCTGCTGGTTACCAGAAAAACAACTCCCAGCAACTTTAATGAGCAACAGATTCTTCAGAAGGGATAATTGAAATTCTCGAAATTAAAATTCAGTGTATTTCCTAGTGAAAGAAAGAATGGGCCAAAAGATGAGTCACAGCTTAGAAAATATTTCAACTCCAGGTCAGTGATTTGAATCTGTCTATGCTTATGAAACACAAGTTGTTAACACCTGGCAGCTAAAGAAGAGCTAGAGTTCAAACAGCTCTGGTCTCCCTTGGGATAAGGTCTGAACTGATATATGCAGAAACTAACATTACCACTTAAAACCCTCCTTAACCAGCTTTTCAGGTAAGGGTAAGATTTGTTTTGTTTTGTTTTGCTTTTTTGAGACAGGGTCTTGCTCTGTCATTGAGGATGGAGCGGAGTGGCATGATCATGGCTCGCTGCAGCCTCAACCTCCTGGCCTCAATTGATCCTCCTGCCTCAGCCTCCCAAGTAGCAGAGACTACACGCATGCGTCACCATGCCTGGCTAACTTTTGCATTTTTTAGAAGAGATGGGGTTTCACCATGTAGCCCAGGGAGATCTCGAACTCCTCGGCTCATGCAATCCATCTGCCTCAGCCTCCCAAAGTGCTGGGATTACAGGTGTGAGCCACTGTGCCTGGCCTCAAGGGTAAGATTTGTTCCTGCATAGTCAAAAAGCATATTATAATTACATACTTCTCCCACAATCATGTTTAAATAAATAAAAACAAGACTTGACTATGGCCATGAAAATAAAGATACTAGAGAACTTGCTGTAAAACAGCTGAGAAAGTTGTCAATCAAGCAGGGTATGCTCTGGACACCATTCACTGGTGTTGCAATAATGGTATCAGAAAGAATAAAACCAACAACACAGCCTCCATGTTACATCAAACTCCCAAGAGCAGCTGTAATTTTGAGATGAGCTTTGGGCAAGGAGCTA
>CAUYLZ010030338.1:0-19605 GCA_963573645.1 Pithecia hirsuta
CCCCCCGCCCCGTCACAGGACTGTCCCCCATTGCTCTGCGGTCGGCTGCATTGCAGACATCCACAAACCTCACCGACACATACACCGCACTTCTGCCACAGCAGCACCTCATTTTGTGTTCTGTCTGCTTCTGTCACACACACACACACACACACACACACACACACGCTTCACAGTTGGAAATGTTTTCAGTCCCTGACTTTTCTTGTATTCCACACCTGCCTTTGTTGCTGGTGGCACAGCAGCACCCTTCAGGACGCTTCCCGTAGATGCAGTGTCTGCGTCCCCCAGAGTCACATGCTCCCGTCCTAACTCCAGGGTGGCGCGTCCTGAAGCCGAGCGTGGGGTCCCGATGGCAGGATTGTGACTGCCTCTATGAGAACAGGCATGTGAGTCTGATCTCACTCTCGACTCCCTGCCCTGTGAGCACAACCAGAGGAGGCTGTCCAGGAACCAGGAAGTGGCCCTCACCAGACACCGGGTCTGCCAGCGCCCTGACCTTGGACCTCCCAGGCTCTGGAATGGTGAGAAATAAATATCTGTGGCCTAAGTCCTAGAGTTGAGGTTTTTTGTCTGTTTTTGTTTTTGCCTGTAAAGCCCTTTCTAGTCTTGTTTATGTTTGAAATTTTAATAAAATGTTGGGAAAACTGTGCACGTAGGAGACAGGTGGGGATTAAAGATGGTGCGTGTGTGTGCGTGCATGCGTGTGTGTGTGTGTGTATGTGTAACTGATGGTCAAAGATGGAGCCTAAGTGTGTGGTATTTCTGTTGAAGCAAGCTGAACACACTAAAACACCTACGCATGCTCACAATTAGTCAAACGAGGAACCGGGAACACTGTGGTAACCCCCGCTGTGGAGGAAGACCGGTGCTCCCTGGAGGGAAGAGGCCAGTGGCTTCGGGCATACCCCAGGCGACCAGGTCCTTTCCAGATTCCAACAGCGGCAGGGCTCAGGCTCAAGCCCTGGGAGGGAGACAGGAGCTCCTCCTGATCCTCTCTGCTGGAAGCGCAGGAGGAAGGAAAGACACGTGCCAGCAAAGCGGGGTCTCACTTTGGGAAGGAGCTCACAACAGGCCACCGAGGGCTGCAAAGTGCTGGACAAGCACCATTGCCGTGGTTTCCGCTTGTCAGCAGGAGCCCAGGAACGCAGCTCCTGGGAGGCTGTGTGAGTGCTCAGAAGTGTAGCACACAGCAGACACCACCTGGCATGCCACGCACGTGGAAAGCACTCTGGATGTTTGCTGGCGGGATCAACAAGACGGAAATCAACGTGTAGAAACAGATCTGAGTCCAGTGCTTATGGGAAGCACTAGAAAAGAGGGGCTTTGAATTAGATGCGGAAGGGTGTATTATTTCATAAATGAGGCGGCGACCATCAGTTAAGTCTTCAAGATAAAGTAACGTTAGCTCACTCCCTGTATGCAAAGTAAGTTCAAGATGGCTTGAAAATCAAAATATAAGGAAAACTGAAAGAGAAAAATTATGAAAACATCAACAAAGAGTTTTGATGATTTTTGTATAACCCTGGAGTGAAAAGACTTTTTAAAGCAAGACAGGGACATTTGACAACTTTGACTTCAGAAAAACTTATGACCTTCACATTGCAAAAGACATGATAAACAGATATTTTTAAAAGACAGACTGAAAGAAGTGTGTTTGCAATACACAGATCAGAGAATTATGATCCCTAATGTGCAAAGACCGCTTAATATTGATAATCAAACACCATTTAAAAGTGCACAAAACTTGAAAAGCCAATTCACACAAGAAGAACTGTGAAATGGTAAAAAATGACATTATGTCCAGTCTTATTAGTAATAAGGAAAATGCACATTGAAACAAATGTGTTACTTGGATAAAACTAAAAATATCTTGTTAATATGTGGTGCTGAAAAGAGTGAGGAAACTGAAGGAAATTTGCACTGTTCAAACCTTTTGGTAAATTAAGCAAAAAGAAACTATGAAGACTCAAAACGCAAATGCCCTTTGACTTTCAAGTGTTGGACAGAAACAGAACAATATTGCCAGTACCTGACAACACTGGCGCAAAGGCGCTTCTTGCAATTTTGTTTGCAAACCTAAACTTGGTCATAAACTTAATATCCCTTAGTGAACAATGGCTGACTAAGCCATGGTATATGCACATCATGGAAGAGGATGAAGCTCCTGACGAGAAGAAAGCACATCTGTATGAAGCATCATGAGCATAATCCTTGCCATACTGTGGAAGAAATCAAAAAGGAAGCTGCAGAATAATTCATATGGTACACGTTAACCTCTCAGTGTGAGTGAATATGATTGTATATGCATAGGTTTTGCAATTTTGCAGAACTGCAAAATGTGTATTCACCCTCTATTATTAAAATGGCATTTTCAGAAAGGGAGCTGCAGAATATTTTTAACTTACATACTATTGTATTCAAACTGATACAACAAGCATGTGATAAGGTTGTAAGTTCTAAGCGTAAGTTAGGTATCAAATTCTCCCCATCTAAACATGGTTCCATGGCCAGACACAGCAGCTCATGTCTGTAGTCTCAGCACTTTAGGAGGTTGAGGCGGGCAAATTGCTTGAGCCTAGGAGTTCGAGACCAGCCTGGGCAACATGGTGAAACCCCAGCATGGTGGCATGAGCCTGTGGTCCCAGCTACTTGGGAGGCTGAGGTGGGATGATTGCTAGAACCCAAGTGGCAAAGGTTGTAGCGGGCTGAGATCATGCCACTGCACTGCAGCCTGGATGACAGAGTAAGATCCTGTCTCAAAAAAAATAAATAAATAAATAAATAAATGTTGCTCCCCAATCCAGGGCGGCCGGGTTGAGATGATGAAGCCAGCTGGGTGCACTGATCTGTGAGGGGGGACCCGGGAGCCATGTGGTGCCCTCAGCAGTCTGGGGTCCCAGGTGCCTCCAGAGGAACCCCAGGCACCTCTGAGCCACAGGGTGTGGGTGCTCCTTCTCTCCAGCACGAGGGGCCTCCCTCACACACCTTCTTCAAATAATGTCAGCTCTGTCTCTGGGCTTATGTCCACTGGGACCTCCCTGGTTTGGCCGTCTGGGCGCCCTCAGCAGCATGACCTATTGGGATGGTGGCAGAGGCCCCAGAGGTCCTGAGCCAGGACAGCTGCAGCTGCTGGGTGCCCAGAGTGGAGGACAGGGCCATTCTGTGCAGGCTGGGGCAGATGCTTCCCCTGTGGGACCATCGGGGACTCCCTGAAGTGATGGGGCAAGTATGGCAGGCTGGGTGGGGACCAGGACATGATGTGAGGGCAGGAGGGAGGCTGTGCCAGTGTGAGAGTGTGTGTGTGTGTGTGTGTGTGTGTGTGAGAGAGTGTGTGTGTGTGTGAGACCATGCGTGTGATTGTGTGAGATAGTATGTGTACATGTGCATGTGCGTGTGTGTGTGTGTGTGTGTGTGTGTGTATGTGTGTGCCTGTGCCTGCGCACCTCGGGTGGTTTGAGTCAAGGACTCTTACTTTTCCATTTCATTTTACTTGAGATTGTATTAAATGGTTTTAGATGAAACTTATTGCAGAGGGTAGGAATGCAACATCCAAACCCTGAAACCCTGGGAAGTGTTGTACAAAGTTGCTTTGTAAAATATAGAATTAATGTGTGTTCATGTTATGGAAAGAAAAACGAAAGAGTAAACAAAGAGTAAATAATTGACTCACCATCATGCATGAGTAGATTTCCTGTTACTCCATGTTCTGTGAGAAGCGTATCCTGTATTTGGGGTTCTCTGGAAAGAATACGTACTTGTTACGGCTGCACACAACTTTATTTCATCATGGGAACAGGATACCCTTTAAAATGTGTGCTTAAAACTGGATCAGGCAGCTTTTGTAGTTTGGAGGCTAAAAAAAGTCACATGCAGTTGGGTTGGATTTGTGCAGTGCTGGGGCAGAGCTGTCGTAAGTGGACATATTTAAAGGTGAAATGATAAGGCGTGACTCTCAACGAAACACTGTTAGAAACATTAAAAAACACGGAGACTCACAACACTGCATATGTTTAAAGAAAGTCTTAGAAAATAACTATGCTTGGCCTTATTTTTGTTCATGAATTCAGATGTTAGTTATAAAGAATTCTATAATGTTTTCACGTAAACTAAGTGCAATAAGCTACATGAATACCTACAAATGTTAAGTGAAACATTTTTATTTTCCATTATGTCATCAGTTTATTTGAACATGTTAAATAGATGACATATTTCCTTAAGTAATTTAAGACAAATGTACAACTATGTTACAGACAAAACATTCCCATGAAGCTCACAAACTTAGCCACATGAAGATGGACTCCGGGCATCATCTGCTTCCTGTGGGGAAGTGAAGCAAAATTCACAGGATGAAAAACGACATTGCTGACATTAAACTTATTCTTAAAATTCAAGCTCATTCTAGTCAGTTCTGAGTATCGGTACTTCAAGGATGGCTGGATCTCAAGATAGGATTTAAGTAAGTGGTGGCACAGCACCCTTCCTCCCCATCCTTGTATTACAGGCTGAACTGTGTCCTCCAAATTCATAGGTTGACATCCCAACACCCACTATCTTAGAATGTGTTGTATGTGGAGACAGCATCTTGAACGAGGTAACTGACACATCTCTCTTCCCATCTGTCTCCTACACACAGTTCTTCCTCAGCATTCTATTTAAAAACACGGCACATTGATTCTGCCATGGCTAACAATTTCTCTCCATCCTTTATCACAGCACTGTCCTAAGCTGCATGTTCTGGGTTCTTCAGAGCCTGCCCTGGGCATCTGTGCCACTGCAGCCTGACCGTGGGGCTCCAGTGCTGGGGGCCCCCGCTTTGGCATCTGTCTCTCTCACTCTCAGCTGAGAAGCATTCCTGCCTCTCACTGGATCTCTCTTCTGTGCTCCACCCACCATCATTCCCATGTGGGTAGTACCCTTGGATACAGAGTGCCTCCATTCTGAATGCTGCCCTAACCTCAGCTTGGGGAGACCGCAGACCACACATTCTGCACACGGCCCTGTCCTCGGGGCCCAGTGCCCGGTGACCACAACTTACCTGTGCCAATGAGCCCCTGGCCGGGGCTAGGGAGCAGAGAGGTGACATGGGCACGTGAGGATCAGCAGGGATTTGTTGGCCTTGACTATGCTGGGATGGGCAGGAGGAGAGAAACTCATCTCAGCTTTGTGGGGGGCTCAGGACAGCATTGAGGGCTGCATTGTGTCCTGTAAGCACCACTGCTGTGGGGCCACGTGTCTCAGAACCTGGAGACCAGCAGCTCCCAGGAGTTTGTGTGAGTGCTCCCGGGTTACTGTGCAGTGGGAAACGGAAGGAGCTTCTCGTGTAAAGGACCACGACTCCTTTCCACTGGGATGCTGTAAAATAGAGCCTCCTCCCACCGTGTGGGCCCCACCCTAGACCAGTGCCTCAGGCAGGTTCCGATGGGTGATGGCAGATAGGAGACAGGTCTAATGAGCAGCTCCCACCAGGACAGGGAGAACAGTAGTGGAGACTCACACTGTGGACTTTTGCTCTGGGAACCACATCAGAGGAGTGTACCAGGAAAACCAAAAAAATTCACAGAGCCTTTGGAAGAAGCTGCAGGCCGCTGTGAATTCCACAGGACAGATGACAACTCTGCTGCTCTCTTGAAAGCGCCACCTCCTGGCTGGATGCCAACCAGCTCAGAACATGACAGTAACTCATGACAGAACAACCCTGCTCCTAGGAAGGAGAAGACAAGAGCTAATTCCACGTCCTGCAACATCCAGAATAACCAGAGGTCCTGAGTCTGTCCATGTGACAGCTTCACTGCTAGAATCACCAGCCTCTGAGAAAGTCAGCACAGTAAACCTATCCACAGCCCCCGACCCCCAGAGAGTCCACTTCACTCCCCTGCCACCTCCACTGGAGCAGGTGCTGGCACCCACAGCTGGGAGACCTGAAGGGGGATCACATCACAGGACTCTGTGCAGACATTCCCCAGCACCAGCCTGGTAGCCCTGATGGGTGGAGAGACCCAGAAGAACAATAACAATCACTGCAGTCTGGTTTGCAGGAAGCCCCATCCCTAGGGTAAGGGGGAGTGCCCCAATCAAGAGACCACCCCATGGGCAAAAGAATCTGACCAGCAGCCCTTGAGTTCCAGACTTTCCCACTAAAATAATCTACACAAATGAGAAGGAATTAGAAAATTAATCATTCTACCCTCAAAAGACCACACTGGCTCCCCAGCAATGGATCCACACCTAGAAGAAAATCTCTGAATTGCCGGATAAAGAATTTGAATTATTCAGCTACTCAAGAAAATACCAGAAAAAGGTGAAAACCAACTTAAAGAAATCAATAAAAATCAATAAAGGATATAGCTGAAGCTTAATTCAGAAAAATAGAAATTATAAAGAAGAAACAATCACAACTTCTGGAAATGAATGACACACTTAGAGAAATGAAAAATGCACTGGGAAGTTTCAACAGTAGAATTGAACAACAATAAGAAAGAACCTCAGAGCTCAAAAACAGGGCTTTTGAATTAACCCTGTCAAATAAAGAGAAAGAAAAAAGAAATTAAAAACAAAAGCCTCCAAGAAATTTGGAATTATGTTAAATGGCCAAACTTAAGAACAATGAGTATTCATAAGGAAGAAGACAAATCTACAAGTTTGGAAAACTTATTTGAGGGAATAAACAAGGAAACCTTCCCTGGCTTTGCTAGGGTTCTGGACATCCACAGACAAGAGGCTCAAAGAACACCTGGGAAATTCATTGCAAAAGGATCACCACCCAGACACATAGTCATCAGGTTATCTAAAGTCAGGACAAAGCAAGGAATCTTAAGAGCTGTGAGGCAAAAGCAACTTATAAAGGAAAATCTATGAGATTAGCAGGAGATTTCCCAGCAGAAACCCTACAAGCCAGAAGGGATCGGCATCCTATCTTTAGCCTCCTCAAACAAGTTAATTAACAGCCAAAGATTTTGTATTCAATAAAACTAAGCTTCGTAAATGAAGGAGAGATAATGTCTTTTTCAGACAAACAAATGCTGAGAAAACTAGCCACTACCAAGCCAGTATTATAGGACATGCTCAAAGGAGTTCTAAATCTTAAAACAAAACCTCACAATCTACCAACATAGGACCTTCTTAAAGCTTAAATCTCATGGACTTACAAAACAGTAACACAAAGAAAAAACCAAGGTATTCGAGCAACAACTAGCATGATAAATAAAACAGTAGCTCATTGCATGTAAATGGCCTAAATGCTCCACTTAAAAGATACAGGATGGCAGAATGGAGAAAAATCCACAGCCAAGTATCTGCTGTCTTCAAGAGACTCACGTAACGTATAAGGACTGACATAAACTTAAGGTAAAGGGGAGGAAAAGATACTCCATGAAAATAGAAACAAAAAGCAAAGCAAGCAGGAGTAATTATTCTTATATCAGACAAAACAGACTTTAAAGCAACAACAGTTAGAAAAGACAAAGAGCGACATTATGCAATGATAAAAGCATCACTCCAACAGGAAAACAGCACAATCCTAAACAGATATGCATCTAACATGGAAGATCTCACATTTATAAAACAGTAAGAAACTGGACATAAGAAATAAGACAGATGGCAACACAGTGATAGTGAGGCAGTCAGGACTCCACTGACAGGACTACACAAGTCATCAAGACAGACAGTCAAGAAACAGTGGACTTAAACTCTACCCTAGGACGAATGGACTTGACAGATATTTACAGAACATTCTGCCCAACAACTGCAGAATCTACATTCTTTTCAACAGTACATGGAACATTCTCTAAGGTAGAGCATATGGTAGGCCACAAAACAAGTCTCAATGAATTTAAGAAAATCAAAGTTGTATCAGGTATCTTTTCAGATTATAGTGGAATAAAATTGGAAGTTAACTCCAAAAGGAACCTGCAAAATGACACAAATACATGGAAATTAAATAATTGTTCCTGAATGATCTTTTGGTCAACAATGAAATCAAGAAGGAAATTTAAAAATTATTTGAACTGAATGAGAACTGTGACACAACTTATCAAAACCTCTAGGACACAGCAAAAGCAATGCTAAGAGAAACGTTCATAGTATTAAATGCCTACATCAAAAAGTCTGAAAGGCACAAATAGACAATCTAAGGTCACACCTCAGGTAACTAGAGAAACAAAAACAAATCAAGCCCAAATCCTGCAGAAGAAAAGAAATAACCAAGATCAGAGCAGAACTAAATGAAACTGAAACAAACAAACAAAAAAACACAAAAGATAAATCAAACAAAAAGCTTGTTCTTTGAAAAGATAAAATTGATAGACCGTTAGCGAGATTAACCAAGAATAGAAGAGAGAAGATGAAAATAAACTCAATTAGAAAGGAAATGGGAGATATTACAACTGACATCACAAAAATACAAAATATCATTTAAGGCTACTGTGAACATGTTTATGCACACAAACTAGAAAATCTAGAGGAGATATATATATATATATATCTGGAAACATACAACCCTCCTAGATTAAATCAGGAAGCAACAGAAACTCTTAGCAGATCAATACCAAGTAGTGAGATTGAAACAGTAATAGGCTGGGTGCTGTAGCTCATGCCTGTGATCCCAGTACTTTGGGAGGCCAAGGTGGGCAGATCACCTGAGGCCAGATGGGCAAGATCACTCTGGCAACATGGTGAAACCCTGTCTCTACTAAAAATACAAAAAGTTAGCTGGCTGTGGTGGCACATGCCTATAATCCCAGCTACTTGGGAGGGTGAGGCAGGAGAGTCGCTTGAACCTGGGAGGTGGAGGTTGCAGTTAGCCGAGATCATGCCACTGCACTCCAGCCTGGACAACAGGGCGAGACTCCATCTAAAAAAAAAAGAGAGAGAGAGAGAGAGAGAAGGAAAGCAAAGCAAAGAAAAAAGAGAAACAGTAAATAAAAAGTTGCTAAGAAAAAATGTCCAGGATGAATTCACAGCTGAATTCTATCCAGGCATTCAAAGAAGAATTGTTACCAATCATAGGGAAACTATTCCAAAATTAGGGAGGGAACTCTCCCTAAATCATTCCATGAAGGCAGTAGCACTCTAATACCAAAACCAGGAAAGGACATAACAAAAACAGAAAACTACAGACTGATATCTCCCATGAATATAGATGCAAAAATCCTCAACAAAATACTAGCTAACTGAATCAACCAGCACAACAAAAAGGTAATACGTCATGGTCAACTGAGTTTCACACCAGGGATGCAGGAATGGTTTAACATATGAAAGTCAATAAATGTGACACCTGACACAAACATAATTAAAAACAAAAATCATAGATTATCTCAATAGATGGAGAAAAATTATTTGACAAAATCCAGCACCCATTTTTACAATTAAAACACTCAGCAAAATCAGCATAGAATGTATACCATAAGGTAATAAAAACCCTATAGGACAAACCCATAGCCAACATTATACTGAATGGGAAAAAGTGGAAAGCAATTTCCCCTGAGACCTGGAACAAGACAAGGATGCCCACTTTCACCACTTCTATTCAACATAATACTAGATGTCCTAGCCAGAGCAATCAGACAAGAGAAAGAAATCAAGAGCATCCAAATTGGTAAGCAGGACGTCAAACTGTCCCTCTTCTCTGATGATAGGATTGTATAACTAGAATACCCTACAGAGTGAATGAAAAAGCTTCTAGATCTGATAAATGACTTCAGTTAGGTTTCATGACGCAAAATCGGTGTACACAACTCAGTAACACTGCTATATGCCAACCATGACCAAGCTAAGACACAACTTCAGATGTCAATGCCTTTTGCAGCAGCTGCAAAAAACAAGCAAGCAAACAAACAAACAGAACACTTAGGAATATACCTTACCCAAAAGATAAAAGATCTCTACAATGAAACTACAAAATATTGCTGAAGGAAATCGTACACAACAGAGATAAATGGAAACACATGCCATGATCATGGATGGGTAGAATCAGTATTGTGACAACGACCATACTGTCAAATGCAATCTACAGATTCAAGGCAATTTCCATGAAAACACCATCATCATTCTTCATAGAACTAAAAAAAATCCTAAAATTTATATGGAACCAAAAAAGACCCCATATATCCAAGAAAGACTAACCAAAGAAAAAATCTGGAGGCATCACATCACCTGACTTCAAATCATACTATAAGGCTACAGTTTCCAAAACAGCGTGATACCAATATAAAAATAGGCATGTAGACCAATGGAACAGAATAGAGAACCCATAAATAAAGACAAATACTTACAGCCAACTGAGCTTCAACAAAGCAAACAAAAACATCAAGTGGAGAAAGGACACTTATTCAACAAATGGTGCTGGGATGATTTGCAAGCCATATGTAGAAGAATCAAGCTGGATCTTCATCTCTCACCTTATACAAATATCAACTCAAGATGGATCAAAGACTTAAATCTAAAACGTGAAACCATAAACAATCTACAAGATGACATCAGAAAAATTCTTCTAGACATTGGCTTAGGCAAAGAGTTCATGACCAAGAATCCAAAAGCAAATGCAACAAAAACAAAGATAGATAGATGGGACTTAAATTAAAAAGCTTCTTCATGGCAAAAGAAATATCGTCAGAGTAAACAGATAACCCACAGAAAAGGAGAGAATATTCACAATCTATAAATCCCACAAAGGACTAATACACAGAATCTAAAAGGAACTCAAACAAATCAGCAAGAAAAAAAACATCATACAGTCAGCTGCGGTGGCTCATGACTATAATCTCAGTAATTGGGGAGGCTGAGGCGGGTGGATCACTTTAGGTTAAGAGTTTGAGACCAGCCTGGCCAACATATTGAAACCCCATCTCTACTAAAAATACAAGAATTAGCTGGGCGTGGTGGTGGGCGCCTGTAATCCCAGCAACTCTGGAGCCTAGGGCAGAAGAATCACTTGAACCCAGGAGGTGGAGGCTTCAGTGAGCCGAGGTCATGCCACTGCACTCCAGCCTGGGCAACAGAGTGAGACTGTCTCAAAAACAAACAAAGAAACAAACAAAAAACCCCAGCAAAAACTGGGCAAAAGACATAAATAGAAGATTCTCAAAAGAAGATATGCAAATACATAACAAATACATGAAAAAAGGCTCAACATCAGTGATTATCAGGGAAATGAAAATCAAAACCACAACGCAATACCACCTTACTCCTGTACGAATAAGAACAGAAACAAACAAAAACAGATGTTGTCAGGGATGTGGTGAAAAGGGAACACTCTTACACTGCTGGTGGGAACGTAAACTAGTGCAACCACCGTGGGAAACAGTATTTAGATTCCATTAAGAACAAAAGGTAGAACCATCATTTGATCCAGCAATCCCACTGCTGGATATCTACCCAGAGGAAAAGAAGCCATCTTATGAAAAAGTGACTTGCACCCACATGTTTATAGCAGCACAGTGTGCAATTGCAAAACCATGGAACCAGCTTAAATCAACCAGCCAATACGTATATCACCTTTTCTTTATCCACTGATTTGTATGTATGTATATAGAAGACTACTGAGCCATTAAAAGGAACAAAATAATGGCACCGACACAACCTTTATAGAGCTGCAGACCACGATTCTAAGTGAAGCAACTGAGGAATGGAAATCCAAACATCACACGTTCTCACTTACAAGTGGGAGCTAGGCTACAAGGACGGAAAGGCATAAGAATGATATAAGGGGCATTTGCTGCTTGGGGGCAATGGTGAGAAAAGGGTGATGGTAAAAGACCACACAGTGTGTACCGTGTACACTGCTCGTGTGGTGGGTGCACCTAAATCTCAGAAATCAACACTAAATAGCTTTCCCATGCAACGAAACACCACTTGTTCCCAAAAATGATTGAAATAATAAAAAGTATGACTATATTAGCAAAGAGTATTAGATGATATTTGTATACCCTTAGGGTAAAGAAGTTTTTCAAAAGACAGTCAAAAGGAAATTTTAACAAATTTTGCTTCAGAAAAGTTTACAACCTCTACCCTGTGAAAGACTCCATGGGGTTCCTAACATGCAAGGCGCTCTTACATTTGCTAATTCCAATAATTCAACCGTGAACACTAATTCATGCAAGAAAAACTGTAAGATGGTCAAAGCATGAAAAAATGTCTTACTGGTTGTAAAGAAATGCATATTGAAATATTACATTTTACTGAAATAAAACTAAATATACTTTTGTATCTCATGCTAAAGAGTGGCAGAGTTGAAGGACGTGTGAACTGCCCTGATATTTTGGGGAAGTCATCAGAAATAGTCTGTGGAGATTGAAACGCATGTGCCCATTGACTCTTAGCCTCCAAAATAAAATGACCTATATGGCACAACTCTAGCTCAAAGATGATATCAGACTTCTTGAAATCATGTTTAAGAAGCCAACAAGATGAGTGTATAACTATGTCACAGACAGATAAAACATTCCCCTGAAGCTCACAAACTTACTCATGTGAAGATGAACTTGAGGAGGCATCATCTGCTTCCTGTGGGGAAGTGAAGCAAAATTCATAGATGAACAAAGACATTGTTGACATTAAATTTCTTCTTAAACAATATTCAAGTTCATTACTAGTCAGTTCTCAGTAATGGTACCTCAAGGATGGTTGGATCTCAGGATAGGATCTCAGTGGCGGCACAGCACCCTTCCTCCCAACCTCATTTAACAGGTTAAACTGTGTCCTCCTCTAAATTCATACATCAACATCCTAACACCCGGTACCTTAGCCTGTGACTGTGTGTGGACACGGCGTCTTGAAAGAGGTAAGTGATGTTACATGAGGATATTAGGGTGAGCCCTCATCCAGAGTGACTGGCATGCTCATAAGAAGAGGGAAGACTGTGGGAGGACGCAGAGAGCCGGCGGGGAGGACGCAGAGAGCCGGCAGCCATCTACAAGCCAAGGAGAGAGGCCTCGGGAGAAACCAACCCTGCAGACACCGTGCTCTGGGACTTCTAGCCTCCAGGTATGTCAGAAAATACATTTCTAGTGTCAGCCCCGTGTGTGGTTCCTGCTTGCGGAAGCTCTAGCAAAGGAACACACCTGCTCCATGGGCACCTGTGGTTTCAGCGCCTTGGGTAAGAACCTGGGAGAGGGGGTGCTGGGTCATATGACAAGAGCTTTGCCAAACTCCTTGCTGATGTGGCATCATCGTTCATCTCCATTAGCAGAGGATGAGACTTCCAGTTCTCCCACCTCTTCACCAACACTTGATACTGATCATCTTTTTAAAAGTTATTATTATTTTTAGAGACAGGGTTTTACTGTGTTGCCCAGACTGGTCTCAAACTCTTGGCCTCAAGGGATCCTCCTGCCTCATGGGTCACCAAAAGCTCTGGGATGTCAGGTGTGAACCATCATGCCTGGATGATGTCATTACTCCTTTTTCTTGTAGCCATTCTAAGAGGGGTAGAGCAGTATCTTATTGTGGTTTAGCTTGTGGTTCCTTGATGTCGAATGATGTTGGGCACCATTTTGTGTGCTTTATTTCTCATCAGTATTGTTGCCTTGGAGAAGACTATGCTCAACTCTTTTGCCCATTTAAAAACTGAGCTGTTTTCTTATTATTGAGTTTTCATGATTCTTTAAATATTCTGGACACAAGTGTATAACTTGCAAATATTTTATTTCAATCTGTGGCTTATGTTTTCATTCACTTCATGGTGACAATTGAAGAAAAAAATTTTAATATTTAAAGTCACATTTACCCTTTTCTTCTGAAATAGTCTTTCTGCAGTGCATTCATTAAAAACCCTTCCATATCCCCCCATCACCTTGCCTTGCCACCTTCCATTAGAGCGGAAGACCAGAAATGGAGAGAAGGGCTTGTTTCTGGAGTTTCCAGTTTGTTCCACTCATCGACTCAGGGTGTCTTCCCTGGACAACATTGTTGGCAGCCGCAGCCCACTCCAAGGAGAGGCTGTGAACTGTAGGTCTGTGGAACTCAGCACTGGGCTGTGCCACGGACGCGGGTGTCTGTCACGCTCATTTTCTGACTGAATTCTCCTCCCTGAAGTGAAGAGTGAACGAACAGTGTGGTTTTCATAGGATTGTCCTGGAGCCCACGGACATGCAGGGTTGGGATTGAACATGATACTGACAGATCTTCTCTGCTTTGGACCAGGCATCATGTGACTTCACGCGGGAGTGACTCTAATTCATCATCCACCCTGAGATGCTGCAGAGAGACCATGTGCCACGTGGAGGGGGAGAACTTTGGTGGCTGAGTGTGAGCTGCATGGGCTGGGGCTCCATCGGTTTCCACTGAGTGTGTCTCCAAATCTTCAGCAGAAGTGCAAGGGGCAAGGCTTGGACGCCAGCGTCACTGTTCCTCCAGGCCGGGGCTGAGCCCTTTTCATTTCCAAGTCTCAGGAGTCCGTTCCCAGAAGTCCTGGGGAATGTGGTGAGGTGGCCCTGCTCCCACAGGGAAGGAGAAGTCACCTGTAACCTCCAGAAGCTGAAGCTGGCCCCCCTCACAAAGCCTGTTCAAAAGGTCACCGCCCACCCTGTGGCCAGGTCCGATGGCTCACGCCTGTAATCCCAGTGTTACGGGAGACTGAGGCCTGAGGGTTGCTTGAGACCAGAAGTTCCAACCAGCCTGGGCAACAGAGTGAGACCCCATCTCTTAAGAAAGAAAAAGTAAATTAGCTGGGTGTGGTGGCACATGCCTCTACTTTCAGCTGCTCTGGAGGCTGAGGTGGGAAGACTGCTTGAGCCCAGGAGGTGGCGGCTGCAGTGAGCTGTGATCCCACTACTGCAATCCATCCTGGGTGACAGATGAGATCTCGTCTCTAAAAAATAAATAATGACCCAGCAGAAACCACTGGAAGCAAACCCCGAGCAGGAACAGAAATAGGTGGCCCTAAAGCCGGCGGCCACCCTGGGCTTTTCCTGTGAAGGACGGATACAGAGTCCACGGAGCAAACACACACCACTCACACACATATACACGTAGCCATGCACCACACACACAACCACACATAACCACACACCCCACACACAACCACACATGTAACCACACACCCCACACACAACCACACAAGTAACCACACACCCCACACACATACGTGCAAACACACAGCACAGATGTGCACGTGTGACCACACACACCTCTATTCCCACCTGTCTCCTACACACAGTCCTTCCTCAGCATTTTATTTTAAAAACACGGCACATTGATTCTGCCATGACTAACAATTGCCCTGCATCCTTCATCACAGCACTGTCCCCCACTGCATGTTCTGGGCCCTTCAGAGCCTGCCTGCCCTGGGCATCTGTGCCACCGCAGACTGACTGTGGGGCTCCAGTGCTGCGGGCTCCCACTTTGGCATCTTTCTCTCTCACCCTCAGCTGGGAAGCGTTCCTGCCTCTCACTGGATCTCTCTTCTGTGCTCCACCACCATCATTACCATGTGGGGAGCACCGCTGGACACAGAGTGCATCCATTCTGAATGCTGCCCTAACCTTAGCCTGTGGGGACCTAAGACCACACATTAGGCATACGGCCCTGTCCTTGGGGCCCAGTGCCTGGCGACTGCAACTTACCTGTGCTGACGATACCCCGTCTGGGTGTACGGGAGCAGAGAGGTGGCATGGGCAGTTGGGTATCAGCAGGGACTTTTTGGCCTTGACCCTGGTGGGATGGGCAGGAGGAAAGAAACTCATCTCAGCTTTGTGGGGGCCTAAGGGTGGCACTGGGGGCTGCAGCATGTCCTGTAAGCACCACTGCAGTGGGGCCACATGTCTCAGAACCTGGAGACTAGCAGCTCCCAGGAGGTTGTGTGAGTGCTCCCGGGTTACTGCACAGTGGAAATGGAAGGAGCTTCGCGCTTAAAGGACCATGACTCCTTCCCACTGGGATGCTGTAAAGCAGGGCCTCCTCCCACTGTATGGGCCCCGCTGTAGACCAATGCCTTAGCCAGGATGTGTCATCAGTGGGCATAGCCTGGCTCACTGGCAAGTGGCAGAATGGCGCCTTGGGGCCCACAGCGTTCCACATTCGTGGCAATCTCTCACAGCAGACAGAGGACCCTAAGACAGGAGCAGGGATGTGGATTGTCCTTGCAGGCTCCAGTAATCACCTGAGCCTCAGAAAACAGAGAAGTGAGGAGGAAGAACCCGGAGACTGAAAGCCGGAGGAGAACGCTGTGACCTCCGGTGCTTATGGGGAGCTCGAGGGGGCTACATGGCACCTCAGAAAACCGTGACTCCCAGTGCATCCTGAAGGAACTTGGGACAGATTCTTCCCCAGGAGCCCCAGAGAGGACTCTGGCCCCTGACCGTGGCTGCTGCCCTGCAAGGCCCTAGGCACAGACCTGCTGGGCCAGCCCAGGCCTGAGACCCACAGAGCCGACGGGGAGTGTTGTGCTGAATGCCTGGATTTGTGGTCATTTGTTGTGGCATGTGGGAAGCTAACACCAACCATGTCGTGGGCACGAGCCGATGGGAGCCCCCCTCTAAAGCTGTGCAGAAAGCCTATGGGACCCTGCTGGGTATCTGTGTTTCCATCCCGCCTGCTCAGCTTCAGCACATCCCCACGTTTACTAATCCACAGTAGCGCAGACACACAGGCAACGAGGGACCCCTCCGTCGAAACACTATCTGTGACCTGGCCTGAGAATCACCATTGGAAGAGACTGTGTCCCCTCTTCCCAAAGCTCCCACCCTGCTCTGCCTGGGCCTGAATCCTCGCTCTCCACAGGCATTTAGTGACTGGACTGCTCTGTACTGAAATAGTGCCATGGGTGTAGATGACTTTCTCGACGTGGAGGAACTCTGACCGTGACGCGCTAGGGTCAGGCTTGCACTAAAGACTAAGGCTGAGAGTCATCAGGTGTCCATGTGGTCAACTGTTCCAAACTCCCAGGTGGCCCTGCAGGCAGTTCCTGTGGCAGAAAATGGGCACTGGCATCCTGCTGCCGACTGCACCTGGGGACTTGTAAACGTGCATCGTCAACTATCCCATTTAAACACCCTAACCCTCCCACAAAGGCCAGCTCAGCAGTCTTTTGGAAAAGCACAGGATGGACTGAAAACCAAACACACTGTTCCAGAAATGGGCTATCACAGATCCCAAAGCTGTGATGATTCATACCATACAAGCCACTCTTTCTTCCTTTAACAGAACAATGTTCACGGTATTTGAAGTTGAAAAAGCGCGCTCGGAACCAGTTGTACAAGGTGACTGTAATTGTATAAATCAGCATATTACGCACGTCATGCACAGAAGAAACATTCCAAAGGACAACCTGGAAGATGACAGTCCAGATGCCCACAGTGGCTACTGGTGGGTCAGGGACCCTGCGTGACTTTCATTTTTACCTAGGAATCTTTGCAATTCCCAAATTTTCTATAATCTACACATGTTAATTTGGCAATCATTAATTTTTTTTTCATTTTGTTTTGGTTTTAGAGTGGAAGTTTACAATTCTGGTTATACTTAGGTTTCTATTCATCTTGCCCAAAATGCGTAACAGAGAAAGCATTTTTATATTTTACTTAAAGGACCATGGTTCCGTGATAATTCAAAGTGAAATTCAAAGTGAAATTCAAATGCTTTGCTGCCTCCCCATGGGGGCTGTGATGTGGGCCCCTCCCAAGGGCAGGCCTGTAACTAATGTAACTCCAGTTCAAATTTCACGTTTCTTGGAACTGGACAAAGTGATTTTAAAGTTCATATTTGAAAATAAATGTGTAAGAATTGTCTAAAGTAAATGAAAAATGAAAAAAATCTTTAGACAGAAGTTTGCCAGCCAGATATTAAAATATGGTAGCTAAATGAGGCCTTGCAATTTAAACAGACAGTGCAGCTCCAGGACGTGAGCCCCAGGACAGACCTGGGCCTGTGCTTAGGGGAACACAGAGAGCCAGAAAAGGCCTTTCAACTTGAGGGGAAAGTACATTATTCAATACACGAAGTGAAAAACCAAGCGTTACTTTGTTGGGATGAAATAACCTTTGCTCCTCTGTCACCAAATACAAAAATCAATGCCCTCTGGCCTGAAAAGTCAAAATGTAAAGGTAACAAGTAAAAACATGACGACATTAGCAAAGAGTACTGGAGGATATTTGTATAACCTTGGAATGAAGAAGGTCTTTTAAAGCAAGACAAAAGGAAATTTTAACCAATTTGGCTTCAGAGAAGTCTACAGCATCTACACTGTGAAAGACACCGCAGGATTCTAAAAATGCAAAGAGCTGTTAACGTTTGATGATCTAATAACCCAACTGCTGACCACTAATTCACACAAGAAAAATTGAAAACTGGGAGAGAGATCCAAGATGGCCGATTAACAGCAGCTCAGGATTGTAGCTCCCAGTGACAGCACAGAGAGGGAGTGGACGCCGCAATTTCAGATGAATTTTTGTTGCCCACAGACTGGGAGATTCCCAGCGGAGGAGCCACACGGGTCGCCAGTGTGACTTTTTTGGCCGGCGCCCAGACACGGCACTTCTCAGTGCGGAGTATATGGGATGGGGTGCCCTTTGAGTCGGGCTCGGCTGGTCCCATCCCCACAAGGAGAACAGCAATTGGAAGCGCTGAGGACTGAGAGTTTCACAGTAAGCACAGCTGAACCGGGAAGGCCTAGCTCTGTGGGGAAGGGGCGTCCGCCAAAGGAAAACTAAGAAACAGAAAAAACTTCATCACCAACAAGCCGGACGTCCACTCAGACCCAATCTGAAAGTCGGCAATTACAAAGACGACAGGTGGATAAATCACAAAAATTGGAAGAAACCACTGCAAAAAGGCTGAGAACACCTGAAATCAGAATGCCTCTCCTCCTACAGGGGATGGCAGCTCCTCATCAGCAAGAGAACAAGGCCTGACAGAGAATGAGTGCGATGAACTGACAGAATCAGGCTTCAGAAGGTGGATAATAAGAAACTTCTGTGAGCTAAAGGAACATGTACTAACACAATGCAAAGAAACTAAGAACCTTGAAAGAAGATTTAACGAAATGCTGACGAGAATGGACAACTTAGAGAGGAATATAAATGAATTGATGGAGCTGAAAAACACAACATGAGAACTTCGCGAAGCATGCACAAGTTTCAACAGCCGAATTGACCAAGCAGAAGAAAGGATATCAGAGGTTGGAGATCAAATCAATGAAATAAAACGAGAAGGCAAGATTAGAGAAAAAAGGGTAAAAAGGAATGAACGAAGTCTCCAAGAAATATGGGACTATGTGAAAAGACCTAATCTACATTTGATAGGTATCCCTGAATGTGACGAAGAGAATGAATCCAAGCTGGAAAATACTCTTCAGGATATTATCCAGGAAAACTTCCCCAACCTAGCAAGGCAGGCCAATATTCAAGTCCAGGAAATACAGAGAACACCACAAAGATATTCCTCAAGATGAACAACCCCAAGGCACATAATCGTCAGATTCACCAGGGTTGAAATGAAGGAGAAAACGCTAAGGGCAGCCAGAGAGAAGGGTCGGGTTACCCACAAAGGGAAGCCCATCAGACTCATAGTGGATCTCTCAGCAGAAACCCTACAAGCCAGAAGAGAGTAGGGGCCAACATTCAACATCCTTAAAGAAAAGAACTTTCAACCCAGAATTTCATATCCAGCCAAACT
>CAUYLZ010030340.1:0-18463 GCA_963573645.1 Pithecia hirsuta
ACATTTCTTTACTTTTTTGTTTATAATGTACTTCCTCACTCTAAGATATTAATTTCAGTGTTCTCTATTTTTCTATGCTTTATATTTTATGTTTAACTCTTTAATATAAATGGAATTGATCATTTTATTTTAAAGTATACACGTTGTTTTATTGAAGAGCTAATAATTCATTCAATAAATATTTATCAACTGCCCATTTTATATCTGACTCTGTGCTCAGCATCACAAATAAACAGATGATTTCTTGCTAGCTCTTGAGAGATGTAAAATCAGTGGGCAAGACAGGCTACGAAAAGATAAATTACACTATGATATGGAAAGGTCCAAAGAGTAAGAAGGAGACATATAGTTGTGCCAGTGGTAGTTTCTCCATTGACTAGGGTTCTTTTTCTTGGTGCACTGAGATGCTGAGTTCATGGTGAACTCTCTTTACCAAGCAGAACTCACATTAGTAGAAAAAAGCAGGTGTGCTGTTGGCTATGGCCTGGCTCAAGACTGCTGACCAAAGCTGAACAAGAACAATAGACAAATGTCACTGGGGAAGCACTGTTGCTGCCACTCCCATCTCATAGGTCCAAAAAGAGTAGAATATTGTAATTGTTTTCCAGGTAGATATTAGACATAGGATGGTACTCATAATTTTTGTGACCCATTACTTTATTAAAAATTTGGGAACCCTAAGCAACTAACCTACCAAAAATGGATGCTGTTCTTGCTGCTAATGTTTTGTTGACCAGAACCGTGGTTAGATTCTCTTAGGAACTAGCCTCGACACTTTAACCCACCATAAGAAGCTTTGCAAAGTTCTGGCATGATCTAGTCCTATAAATCATTGTCCTGTAATTAGCTGAGATTTTGGTTTTTTTCTTCTGAGCATATGGCTTTGTTCTGAACAGCAAAATGTCAGCAAATAATCCATTTGTCTTATACTTTGCCTGACAGATAAGTCACAACTATCACAAACACTAATGCTGTAAGTTGGTTAACATTCCCTCTAATCTTCTGCAGACATTTCTATCAGATGCAAGAATTCTCACAATTCAGATACAGACACTATAACAAAGCCCTCATTTTATGTAGGATTATGTCTAAATTATGCATTTATAAAAATAAGCTGTAATTCATATATCACAATTTAGAAACTTTTTTAATATTGAGAATAATTATATAAATAACCCAGAATGCTTTCAATAATAATTTCTGATAAATAATGATGAGGTGATGGCCTTGATACATTCATACATTTACATTAAATTAAGTAACACATTCATTTCTAAATGTTAATAAATAAATATGCATTGTGTGTGATACATTCTATTTCAAGCCTCTGAATTTCAGAGCAAAATTCATGGTCATGAGTAAAATAAATGTCCAAACAATACCATGAATCATTAAATAACTGCCAAAATTCCCAATGGCATTATGATTATATAATTTGAATTTTGTTTTTTGTTAATTGTTTATAATGCGTGGATCCAACCCATGCATTCCAGGTTTACTGAATGTTATAAAATTCTCTTTTCTCCTTTGCCCAGTCTTTCTGATTAAGCTAACAATGGAAATATTTATTCCCTTTCCTTGACAACTATTTATCTAGAGTCTATTCCCCAAAGACAATGATGACTGACCCAAGCCATCAAATTATATGGCCTCTTACTGCAAATTGGTTCCATTTGTTGGAGGGCTCCAGAAGAAGCTACTATTTTGATCCCAGACAAAGCAGAGGAGTTGAGAATAACAGGGAAATTATTCTTCTCCAAGTTAACTTGCCCATTAACTTGTTCATAGAAAAGGTGGTTGGTATGTTTTCAGCACCCTTTCACTAAACTGTACTTTGGAGTTTTTGCAGTTACAGTCCAGACTTACCTGAACTACACGTGGTTGCTATTATGCATCTCCCCCATTGCTTACTTCATGGGTCTTTACAGAGAGCCATCTAAGAGCATGTACTGGCCTCTGAGGTAGTGTGAAACAGTGGAGAGGTGATATCGACAAAAATCTCTGCCCTTATAAAATTTATGTCACACATGCTACCCTATTCCATTACTTTTTATGTAGCCTAGTCTGTCCAGTAGTAAAATATCCCTGTGTCAGGGTTACATATAGAAGCTGGAAATTTAAAATATAACTTTCCCCAAATAGAGCAAATATACCAGATAACATAATACTTGGCTGAAAACTGCCTCAATTCTAAAAATATAAGAAAAATATGTGGAGTTTTAAATTGACAATTTTTTTGCAACTTGCCTAAAGTATTATAATACTGCTTGGCCTGAAATTAGAGAATGTTAAGCAGGTAAATGAAAATTAAACTCCTCAAGGATATATAAAGAGTACAAATTCTACTATTTCAATTCTCCTTTAATTCAAGTTAAAAATTTAGCCAATACCCTACTATGCAAACTGAGATTTTTTTTTTTTCCTTTTAAAGATTAGACTATTATTAGAACACCAGCCAAACTGTGCTTTTTAAGCCTCACTCACTGGGTCTGTGGTACAACTGCTGGCTTTGGGCACTACAAGTCCTTCTTCAGCCAAATGTTGTCCTTACAATGAATATAAACTGCCTTTGTGTTGTAGACATGAGCAAGAAAAAAGGTATGCATTCATTCTCAGAGATCTAAGTAACCTAGTGAGATTTTTCCATTTATAATGATCTCTATGTAGGAAGATTATTACATTCATGAGGAGGAAACCCACATCATTTGAAGACTCCTGTGTGTCATCTAAAGGGGAAATAGGGTAGAACATAGACAATGCTTGTGGCCTCAATTGTTGTTACTTCAGACACCTTGAAACATGTAGCAATAATAATCTACTCACCATCTCTTGAAGATTCCACCTGGCAAGTGTCCCTGTAGAAATAATCCTACCTCATGATAGAAGAGTTGTTTCATGCCTAGAGACAGATCTGTGAAATGAAAGAGTTTTTCCACCTTGGTTAAGAATATGTGTATTCATCTAGATATTTATGGAAAGTATAGCTAAGTAAAATTTTGGGGAGAAAAAAATGTTTTAAGACTAGCCACTAACAATAAGGAGAATAATCATAAATTTCCAATGTCTCATAGGTAAAATGGGCTCCCCAAGATCTGAAGATTTAAAAGAATTTAAGTATTGTTTGGAAAATTTCAAATTCAACTTTAAAGAAAAGCTAAAAGTGCTTTGCTTCGTTTAAGGAAATTAAAATTGTTGGAATTAGTCATTGCCAGTAAGAAGGAAATCATTCATTTTCTGATGAATTAAGTAATGACTTGGAAGCCCTTGAGATCCTTGAAACACTAGGAAAGATACTTCCATGATTCAGCCATGAATTTAAATATTTTGAAGAATGAAATAACCCTCATTATCATTCTCCCAATAATTTAAACAGTAATAATACAAAATGATGTTCATAATTTAGATAAGTCCTTTGTGGCCTTTGAACTTTATGCACTCATGAACTATTTGGTTAGTAATTTGTTTAGGTGAGGTGCACAGAGGTAATTTTGGCATGAAGAATCTGCAAGATTGGTATGATCACTTACCATCAAATCAAGGAGTCCATGGAGACATGAAGAGAGACAATATTCTCAAAATGAATGTAGCTACAGTGGGCAGATATGGGGGTTTCATCTCAATTTATTCCCCTCCCCTATAGCAAAGTGAATAGCATCCTTCCTCCCCACATAGACCCATCAAAATATGTATGGCACCCTCATAACTCTAATGGAGAGTCAGGCAACAAGAATGGGCTAACACACAATTGATGGCTACAGTGAAAATCCACCCAGGGAGTTGTATTTAAATTACTGTCTCTGAAACTTCCAGATCACAAAAGCCTGTTTCCTACAGCCATCCAAGATGGTCAGTCAGCAACTTGAGATTGGGGGTGACAAATAGGAACCTGCCAGAGAGGTTTCACCATCTTCAACTTTATAATTAATCAGACCTGTTTCCAGCCTTCATAATTATGTTAGCAAAGGAAGCAATTAAGAAAAAAGCCTTATTTTGCAGATGATTCAAAACCACATCAGCTGCCACATCCATAAGTCAAAAATAACAATATTGTTCTATTTATTCAGCTGTTTCAAAAACGGAAAAACTAAAATAATTATATGGCTTTAAAAAATCCTATCAGATTAAAACAACATTTATTATTTTTCTCAAAAAAGAAATTTTTTTCTACCTAAGTTGAAAAATAAGCACATATTCTTTCCAGGGGGCAAATTTAACAAAAACACACACACACAAATTTGTGTTGTGTAAATTAGGTAAAATGCATGCATACATGCATATGCATGCATGATTTATAAATACACCAAACTATAAATATAACACATTAGTGCAAGAATGAAGCGCAAAGGTAGCACAATTTTATAGTCTCAAAGTCCTAATTAGCATAAAAGGGAAAACACCCTAATCAAATAACTACTGATTAACACAAAGCCAGATGTGTTGAATGGGTTTAGTAATTAACTAAGTAAGCTGCAGGTGTTTAAAACTCATAGTTTACTAATGAAATGTATATTTATTTTTTAAAAATTACCTGTAGCTAAATCTTAGTATATTCAGATAGAGCAATAACACACAACACTCATGGATGTAAACTATACTGTCACAAAGAATACCTGAAGCATCCCTTATTAAATGTCTTAGGTGTTCAAATTCTTTGAAGCTTCCGTAAGGCTGTTTTCACAGGGATATATCTGATTCTACCAATGGATCTGACACAATTTAAAAGCAGACAAAGCAGCATAAAGGAAAACATGGGTAATGAATGACCAACTAAGAAATAATCACAGATAAGAGAAGGGGAGCGTGACATTTAAAAAAAAAATGTTTTCTAGCAAACTACAGATTTTTGCTAACTTCTTACTGTGTTTTTTTCTGAACCCCATCAAGGTGGTCCAGCAGTAAAAGTAGACTTCATTCACATCACTTTGTGTTATAGGACTAATGATTTCTTGAGTCATTAGTAGGAAACTGGGAACTTTTGTTTGTTCCCTTGCAACAGAACCAAATGGCATGCACAAGCTAACTGAAGGAACGAAATTAGGTTTTTAACCATGATTCATTTCCTAGTAGTATTGTATACTGTGTCAATTATTTTAATTATACCTAAGAAAGTATGCTGATCCTCCCTATACTTATTTTTCTTTTTTGTTTTTAAATTTTTTATTTTTAATGTTTCTGGGTACATAGTACATGCATACGTTTATGAAGTGTATGAGATATTTTGATGCAGGCATACAATGTATAATACTTCAGAGTAAATGAGATATCCATCACCTCAACCATGATCCTTTCTTTGTGTTATCATCCAATTATTCCCTTTTACTTATGTTTAAATGTACAAAAATTGTTGACTGTAGTAACCCTGTTCTGCTATCAAATACTAATTCTTATTCATTTTATCTAACTATATTTTTGTAACCATGAACCATGTCCACTTCATCTCTACCTCCCATTCCAGCCTCTGGTAAGTATCATTCTACTCTACATCTCAATGAGTTCCATAGTTTTAATTTTTACCTCCCACAAATATGTGAGAACATGCGAAGTTTGTCTTTTTGTACCTGTCTTATTTTACTAACATAATGACTTTCAGATCCATCCATGGTGTTGCAAATGACAGGATCTCATTCCTTGGTTATGGCTGAATAGTACTCCATTGTATATACATGCTGCATTTCCTTTATCCATTCTTTTGTTGATGGACACTTCTGTCGTTCCAAAATCTTGGCTATTGTGAAGAGCGCTACAATCAACATGGCAGTGCAGATATCTCTTCAATATACCAACTTCCTTTTTTGTGGGTATACACCCACCAATGGGATTGCTGGATCATATATGATAGGTTTGTTTTTGTTTTTGTTTTTTTAAGGAACCTCTGAACTGTTCTCCAAAGTGGTGTGATAATTTACATGCCTACCAACAGTGTCCAAGGGCTTCTGTTTCTCTACACCATCACCAGCATTTGTTATTGCCTGTCTTTTGGATATTAGCCATTTTAACTGGAATGAGACGATATCTCATTGTAGTTTTTATCTGCATTTCTCTGATGATCAATGATGTTGAACACTTATTGATATATGTGTTTTCTGTATGTCTTCTTTTGGAAAATGTCTATTCAGATCTTTTGTCTATTTTTAAATAAGATTATTAGATTTTTTCCAATAGAAGTATTTGATCTCTTTATATACTCTAGCTATTAATCAGATAGATAGTTCCCAAATATTTTCACCCTTTATGAGGGTTGCCTCTTAACTATTGATTGTTTCATTTGCTGTGCAGAAGCTCTTTAACTTGATGTGATCCCAATTGTCCATTTTTCTTTGGTTGCCTGTGCTTGTAGGATATTAGTCAAGAAATCTTTGCCTAACCCAACATCCTGGAGAGTTTCCCTCTTTCATAGTTTTATTGTTTGAGGTCTTACATTTAAGTATTTAATCCATTTTGTTGTGATTTTTGTATATGCAGACAGTTTCATTCTGCTTTCCCAATACTATTTGTTAAAGAGACTATTATTTCCCTAATGTGTGTTCTTTGAACCTTTGTAAAAAAAAAATGAGTTCACTGTAGATGTATGAATTTATTTCTGAGTTCTTTATTTTATTTCAGTGGTCCATGTATCTGCCAGTTCCATGTTGTTTTGGTTACCATAGCTCTATAGTATAATTTTAAGCCTGGTAATGTGATTCCTTCAATTTTGCTCTTTCTGTTCAGAATAGCTTTGACTATTCTGGGTCTTTTGTGGTTCCATATACATTTTATGATTGTTTTTTCTATTTATGTGAAGAATATCATTGATATTTAATAAGGATTGCATTGAATCTGTAGCTTGCTTTGGTTAGTATGGACCTTTTAACAACATTGATTCTTCCAATGCATGAACATGACATACCTTTCCATTGTTTGTTCTCTTCAGTTTCTTTCAATATTTTATAATTTTTATTGTATAGATATTTCACTTCTTTGGTTAAATTAATTCTAAGGTATTTTATTTTACAGGGGCTACTATAAATGGATTACTTTCTTGATTTCTTTTTTCAGTTTGTTTGCTGCTGGCATATAGAAATGCTACTTATTTTGTACCCTACAACTTTACTGAATTTGTTTATCAGTTCTAATAATTTTTTGGTGGAGTCTTTAAATTTTTTCAAATATAAGATTATATCATCTGCAAAAAAGTATAATTTGACTTTTTCCTTACCAATTTTGTTGTCCTTTATTTCTTTCGCTTTTCCTGTTGCTGTAGCTAGCTCGGTGGTGAAGTGGGCATCCTTGTTGTATTCCAGATCTTACAAGAAAGGCTTTCAGTTTATCTCCATTTAGTATGATACCAGCTGTGAGTCTGTAGTATATGGCTTTTCTTATGTTGAAGTATGTTTCTTCTTTACCCAATTTTTAGCAGATTTTTATCTTGGATGGATGTTGAATTTTATCAAATGCTTTATCAGCATCAATTAAAATGACCACATTGTTTTTATCCTTCATTCCATTGATATCATCTATTGCATGGTTGGGTTTGTGCATATTGAGCTATTTTTTGCATCCCTGGGATAAATCCCACTTGGTCATGCATAAACAATTATTTAACATGTTGTTGAATTTGATTTGCTAATATTTTGTTGAAGATTTTTGTATCAGTATTTATTAAGGATATTGACCTTTTTCTTGTTTGGATGAGTCTTTGTTTTTGATATTAGGATAATACTAGCCTCATAAAATGAGTTTGAAAGTATTCTTTACTTCACCATTTTTTAGAATAGTTTGAGTAGTATTGGTATTCATTTTTCTTTAAATGTTTGATGAAACTCATCAATGAAGTCATTGGGTCTTGGGCTTTTCTTTGCTGGGAGATATTTATAGTGACTTCTATATCATTAGTTGATATTGATCTATTCAGATTGTGGATTTCCTCATGGTTCGACCATGGTAGGTTGCATATGTTTAGGAATGTATCTATTTCTTCTGAATTTTCCAGTTATTGCCATGTAGTTGCTCATAGTAGCCTACAATGATCCTTTGAATTTCTGTGGTATCAGTTGTAATGTCTCCTTTATCATCTCTGATATTATTTATTTTGATATTAGTCTTTCTAAAAGTTTTTAATGTAGGGGCTCGCAGCTATAAAATTTCCTTTTAGTACTACTTTCACTGTATCTCATAGATTTTAGTATGTTGTTTTTCCATTATCATTTGTTTCAAAAAGTGTTTAAATTTCTTAATTTCTTGACTCACTGGTCATGCAGGAGCATATTCTTCAATTTCCATGTTTGTACAATTTCCAAAACTTATCTTGTTATTGATTGCTAGTTTTGTTCCATTGAAATCAGAGAAAATACTTGATACAATTTTTAATTTTTTTTTATTTCTTAAGATTTGCTTTATAGCTTCATACATGGTCTATCCTTGATGATATTTCATTTGTTGAAGAAGAGAACATGCATTCTGCAGCCATTAGATGAAATGTTCTGTGAATATCTATTAGGTCCCTTTGGTCTATAGTGCAAATGAAGTCTGATGTTTTGTTGTTGATTTTCTGTCTGGATGATCTATCTAGTGCTGAAAGTGGGGTGCTGAAGTCTTTAGGTATTGTTTTATTGAGGTCTGTTTCTCTCTTTAGTTCTAATAATATTTGCTTTGCATATCTGGGTGCTCTAGTGATGGGTGCATATATATTTACAATTGTTACATCCTCTTGTTGAATTGACCTCTTTATCATTATATAATGGCTTTCTTTGTCTCTTCTCATGGTTTTTGCTTTGAAATTTCTGTTGTCTGATACACATATAGCTACTCCTACTCTTTTTTTGGTTTCCATTTGCATGAAACATCTTTTTTCATTCCTTTATCTTCAGTCTATGTGTGTTTTAAAGGTGATGTGTATTTCTTCTAGGCAAAAGATTATCAGGTTTTATTTTTGTCTATCAATTCAGCCACTGTATGCTTTTGATTGGAGAGTCCAGTCCACTTACACTCAATGTTATTATTGACAAAAAAGGACTAATTTCTGCCATTTTGATATTTGTTTTCTGGTTGTTTTGTTGTCTTCTCTTTCTTCTTTCCTTCCTTCCTTTCTTCCTGTTAGTGAAGGTTATTTTCTTTCATGGTATGTTTTAATTTCTTGTTTTTGCATGTGTGTTTTTGTTGTATGTTTTTTTATTTAAGGTTACCAAAAGGCTTGTAAATGATATCTTATAACTCATTATTTTACACTAATAACAACTTAACACTGACTGCATAAGCAAACTAACAAATAAGCAAAGAGAAAATTAATAAATATTTGATACTTTAACTTCATCCACCCACTTTTAAACTTTTTCTTATTTCTATTTACATCTTATTGAATTGTCTATGTCTTAAAAAGTTGTTGTAGCTGCTACTCTTTATCAGTTTATCTTTTAGTCTTTCTATTCAAGATATGAGTAACACAAAAATTGCAGTGTTATAATAGTCTGTGTTTTTTATGTATTCAATATTACCTGTGATTGTTACACATTCAGATTATTTCTTATTGATCATTGATATCATTTTCTTTCAATGATATCAATGAAGGAACTCCATTGATATCAATGGAAGAACTCTCCTTAGCATTTCTTATTGGAAAGATCTGTTTTTGGTGAAATCCTCAGCTTGTGTTTGTCTAGAAAAGTCTATATTTCTTCTTCATCTTTGAAGAATATTTTCACTAGATATACTATGCTAGGATAAAAGTTTTTCCTTCAGCACTTTAAATATGTCATGCCAATCTCTCCTGGCCTGTAAGGTTTCCACTGAAAAGTCTGCTGCCAGATGAATTGGAGCTCAATTGTGTATTTGTTTCTTTTCTTTTACTTCCTTTAGGATTCTTTCCTTATCATCCTTGACCTTTTGGGGGTTTAATTATTAAATGTCTTGAGTTAGTCTTCTTTGAGTTAATTCTGCTTGATGTTCTATAACCTTCTTGTACTTGAATATTTATAACTCTCTAGGGTTGGGAAGTTCTCTGTTACTATCCCTTTGAATAACTTTCAACCTCTATCTCTTTCTCCACCTTCACTTTAAGGCCAAAAACTTTCAGATATGCCCCTTTGAGGCTATTTTCTAGATCTCATCTCTGCAGCCATATGTGCATTATGGGGCACCCTAAGCCCAATAATGCTCTGGTTCTTTCAGACTCATAGAGGTACTGTTTTGGTGGTCTTAGGTAAGATCCAGAAGAATTATCTGGATTACCTGGCAGAGACAATTGTTCTCTTCCATAAGTTTCTTACTTTCTTCCAAAGAAATAGAGTCTTTTCTCTCTCTCTCTCTCTCTCTCTCTCTCTCTCTCCCTCCCTCCCTCACACCCCTCTCTCTCATTCTTTTCCTCTCTCTCTCAACAACAGCAGAATACACATTCTTATCAAGTTCATATTAGAACTCACCAATATAGACCACATTCTAGGACATAAAACACATCTTAAAACTTTGAAAGATAAGAAGTTATACAAAGTCTGCTTTCAGATCACAGTGTGATTAAACTGGAAATCAGTAACAGAATGATATCTGGAAAATTTCAAAATACATGAAGATTAAACAATACAAGTGGCTAAATAACACATGAAGCAAGTAAGAAATCCAAGATAAATTTTAAAATATTTTGAACAAAATGAGAATGAAAATACAACTTATCAAAATTTTTGTGGGATGCAGTGAAAGCAGCAATTAGATAGAATTTTATAGTACTGAATGTGTATGTAAGAAAATAAAGGTAATCTAAGCTTGCACCTTGGGAAACTAGAAAAAGAAGAGCAAAGTAAATCCAAAGTAATCATTGAAAAAAAGAGAAGTAAAAACAAAATCAGAAATCAATGAAATTGAAAACAGGAAATCAATAGAGAAAATCAACGAAACCAAGAGCTAGTTTTTTTAAAGATCAATAAAAATGATAAGCTTCTAGCCAGGCTAAGAAAAAAAGAGAGAGGATACAAGTTACAAATATTAGAAATGAAAGAGGGGACATTACTACAGGCTTCATGACATTAAAAAGATAATAAAGGAGGCATACTATGGTTAATTTTTTGCCTATAAATTTGATGACCTAGATGAAATAGACCAATTCTCTGAAAGAGACAGTCTGACAAATATCACACAAGAAATAGACAATCTAAATAAGCCTGTATTTATGAAGGACATTGAATCAGTAATTAATATCCTTCCTAAACAGAAAGCATCAGGCCCAGATGAGTTAACAAGTGAGTTCTACTAAACATTTAAAGAAGAAATTATCCCATTGCTCTATGACCTGTTTCAGAAGATAGAAGCAGTGAGAGTACTCCCTAAGTCATACTCTAAGACCATCATTACTCTAATACCAAAACCAGAGAAGAACATTACAAGAAAAGAAAACTACCAACCAATATCTCTCATGAAAACATATGCAAAAATCTTTAACAAAATATTAGCAAATTGGATCCAACAGTGTGCAAAATGAATTATGTACCACACCAAGCGAGATTTATTGCATGTATATGAAGATGATTCAGTGTTAAAAAATCAATTAATGTAATTGACCACATCAGCAGGCTAAAGAAGAAAAATTACATGGTCATATCAATAGACGCAAAAAAAGCATTTGACAAAATCCAATATGCAGTCTGGTAAAAATGGTCAGCAAATTAGGAATAGAGAAGGACTTCCTCAATTTAATAAAAACACGTACAAAAACTCTATTGCTAATATCATGCTTAATGCTGCAAAACTAGAATCTTTCCCACTAAGATCAGGAACGAGGCAAGAACGTCTAAGCTCACCACTCTTTTTAACATCATACTGGATGTCCTCACTAAGGCAGTAAGACAACAAAAGGAAACAAAAGATATAATAATTGGAAAGGAAGAAATAAAACTTTGTTCACAGATGCCATAATCATCTATGTAGAAGATCTGAAAGAACTGACAATCACAACAATAACAAACTCCTAGAACTAATAAGCAATTATAACAAGGTTGCAGGATAGAAGGTTAATATACAAAAGCAATGAACAAGGTGCATTTGAAGTTAAAAACACAATGCTGTTTGCAGTAGCATCCCTGAAATGAACTATATAGTTATAAATCTGATAAAATGTGTACAAGATCTTTATGAGGAAAACTATGAAACTCTGGTGAAAGAAATCCAAGAAATAAATAATGAAGAGATACTTTAAGTTCGTGGGTAAGAAGGCTCAATATTGTCAAGATGTCAGTCTTTTCCAACTTAGTCTGTATATTCAACAAAATCTTCATTGAAATCCAAAGTTGTTCTGTGAATATTGATAAACTGTTCCTTTTTTTTACTTTAAAAAATCTGTTTTATTGAGGTGTAATTTATATACAATAAAATGTACCCATGTAATTATACCATTGGATGAGTTTGTCTTTTCACTGTCATAATCTTTGCAAAATAACAATAATATAGAGATAGACCTCATACTCTTCATAAGAAATGACTCAAAATGGATCACATACCCAAATGTAAAATGCAAAACTATATACTCCTAGAAGATCATCAGAGAAGAACATCAGAGAAAATCCACATGATCTTGAGTTTGGCAATGACGGTTTAGATATAACATCAAAAGCACAATACATAAAAGAATGAATTGAAAAGCTGGACTTCATTTAAATTAAAAACTCCTGCTCTGCAAAAGACATTGTCAAGAGAATAAGGCAGGCCACAGACTGGGAGAAAATATTTACAAAATAAATACCTGATAAAAGACTGTTGTCCAACATACACAATGTACTTGGAACAATAAAAATAATCTGATTCATTTAGAAAGAACCCAAAGACCTGAACAGAGCCCCACCTCAACAAAGAAGATAGGTAGATGGAAAAAAGCACATGATAATACACTCCACATCATAGTTTGTCACAGAAATGCAAATTAAAACAACAATGTAATGCCACTACATACCTACATACCTATTAGAATGACCAAATCTAGAAAACCGACAACACCAAATTCTGTGTAGGATATGGACCAACAGAAAGTCTAATTCAATACTGGGGGTAATGCAAAATGGTACACCTACTTTGAAAGACAGTTTGTTAGTTTCTTACAAAACTAAACATACTCTTACCATATGATCTAGCAATTGTGCTCCTTGGTATTAACACAAATTATATTAACACTTATGCTCACCTAAAAACCTACACCTTGATGTTTATAGCAGCTTTATCCATAATTATATATTATAATAGATATATACTATAGACATATAGTATATTTGTTCAACTTTTAAACTTTGTATAACTGAAGTAACACAATATTTTTTTCCATAAGTTGTTTTTGTCAATATTATGTTTGAGAGATCACCCTTTTCAATATATATGTAGGTCTACTTAATTTATTTCCACTTCACATACCATGGATTGCATTCATACAAATTCATTAATTTTTTATAGACATTTAGATTGCTTCCAATCTGAATGTAAAAATAAACCACTGCTATGAACACTACTATATGTGTATATGGGTGGATGTGTGACAAAACAAGGACAAATGCAGAGAGGTGAACTGCAGAATCATAATGTATACTCATTTTAAACTGCTAAATGCTGCCACATTGTTCTGTCTTAGACTGGCCATTCTCCTGCATCTGAGTGAACAACTTGCCACGTTTGGACAATAACAAATAATATCAAGTTTGATCACTTACCAAGTGTTGCTAATTTTATTGGATTTTTAAAGGACTCTACTTGGTACATTGTTTATCCTTTATATTTTTGATTTTTAATTATTTTCTGCTCTTATGTGTACTTTTAATATCCTTATTGTTTTCTTTTAAGATAGTTCTCATCTTCTAACACAAAATATAATTTATTTCTTGTTACATTTATATTCTGAATTGCCCTCCTGGAATTTAGCTCCACTAGAGCAGAAATTCTTGCCTGTTCTGTTCATGGATTAATTCCAAACCCCAGAACAGAGTAGGCACATAACAAATATTTGTTAATTAAATGTAAATCTATTAATCTTTTATTCTAACATCTTTAGTCTTGTTAGTCTTTAAAAAATTTTAAACTGAGTGCTTAGCTCATTCATTTCAGTCTTTCTTCTTTTCTATTATAAATATTAAATGCTATACATTTTCCCTAAGTATCATTTAATGTACATTCTACAAGTTCTGAAATTAGATGTTTTTATATTATTTCTATAAATATTACTTGCCATGAAAAAGAAATCTGTATTATGTACTTTGGTGCTATATGAATTAACCATTTACTTAATTATTTTAAAAACTGCCCACTAATCCTATAAGAATCAAATAATTTCATTTCAATTTGCAAGATTGTGTTTTTGAAAAAATTATTCCATTCTTTTTATATTTTTTGCCTCCCATGTTCAATAATGAAGACTTTTACCTTATCAACTCAGTTATCTTGATATACAATTCTTACTGCAAAAGCAAAATAAATTCTTCTTTCCCTTTAATTACTCATTTTTTAAGTAAGGTATTGTTTTAATAGCTATTTTAACGATGAACAATTGAGCTTTTCTGCCTTTCTTTTTGAGTATTATGGAATAATAGATTTTTACAGATTCAGTGTGTTTTGGTAGGTTTCAAATCATTCCTTTTGATACTCAAATTATTACAACTTTAGGCAATGATAAGAGTCTTCATAGTGGCCCCTACATCCTTTCAATGTGACTCAAGACTTTGTAAAAGTTTTCAGGCTTTCAAGTACAAAAATATACCCTACACTCCCCTTGTTTCTTCCTTGCACCTCACCTAGATTGGGCATTTCTCCAGGGAAGAGCCCTGGCTCTTTTTAGTGAGGAATGGTATCAGACAGCAAAACTGGAGTGCTCATTGCTATACTGGAGCGACATTGTTTCCAAGTCGTTTCAGTGAACAGGGATCACATGATATACACACACACACCCTACGTTCTATACAATTATTTTTAATCATGAATGCAATTTGATATTTTCAGTTTAATTTCAATATCACGATATTTACACTTATTTTCTTTTATCTTATAACTGTCTTTTCTCTTACACTGAAAACCTTTACTTCTGAAATCATTGATGTGATTACTTACGGTTTTAACCATCAATACAAGGAAAATGATCTTAAAATACCAAACTGATATAAATACATTGATAAATACCATTTCTGTGCCGTTTTCGTCCCCTTGACAAAGCCAATGTGTCCTCTCACCAGTTCCTGTAGTCATTGGCTGCTGATGTCTCCAAGGGAAGCCTTTCTGCCTAGGAAGTTAGCTCCTGCTCCCATTCCTGACAGCAGGCCACAGCTGACGGGCATAAAAGTACAAAAAAAGCTAGCCCCAAAACCACTAAAGCCAGCATTCTTTGGTGGGGAAGAGGAGATCGCTGAGTCATGGTTTAAGATCCAGAGCCCTCTACTGAAGGTCAGATCAAGGACACACTACCTGAGATCAGATCCAGTTTCTTTTCATCCCTCCCTCACAAGTCTTTCTTCAAGAGTACATCCTCAAAAATTCACTTTCACCAAATCCCCTGTCTCAGATTCTGCTTCTAAGAAACCCTACATAAGACAACTACAAACAATGTAACTCCAGAGGGAGGTTTGAGATGTCATTCCTTTTGTCCATAGAATGTATCTAATTAAGAATATATAACCAAAATATCATATCATAAAGTTACTTTAAATGCTTGCTTTATGTGTGTATAGTACCAGATGGATATGCAATTGGGTACATTTGGGTTATATTTTTAATTTAAAATATTTTTTAATAATTTAGATTATTTTTAAGAATATTGCACTTACGACTCAAAAGTCATAACTAAGTAAACTTAGAAAAGTCTTACCTGCCCCAACAGGTATCATTAATTATATTTTTCTCCAAAATTATTTATTGTATCTAGTTTTCAAATTGATTTGCATAGAATTAATTGTATTAAACTTTACTGATCATGTTGGATTTATTTATTTTTGTTTTAAATATTTCTCATTTTTCCTTTGATTTCTTCTCAGTGAATGAACTCTTACCAAAATGTAAAAGTTTTTAAATGTGGGATTCTTTTATACATTTTTTTGCTAATGATACTTACTTCAATTGTATTATTGTCAGTCCACACTACCTATGTAATATGATTTTCATAAATACTTCATGCATAATTATATACATGTATAAATGTATATTTTCTAATTTGGGGCACAGAGTTCTATATGCATGCATTAGATCAAACTTATTAGTTATTTTGTTCTAATCTGCATCCCTAATATTTTTGTTTTATCTGACAAATATTGATGGTGGACTTAACAATTACTTCACACAGTTCTGTTTATTTTTGTTTCCTGTGTATTGACACTAATGTGTTATATACACAGTTTTCACAGTTTTTCTTTCATACACTCTGTTTTGTCTGATATTAGTATAATTATGTCACATTTATATCTTTGTTGTTTGTAATATTTGTCTATTGTATTTTTATATGCATTTACTTTCAATATTTTTGTGTTTAGATACTTAAATATGCCTCTTGTGAATGACACATAGCTAAAAATTTGAGTTGTAGAATAGTCTAATAAATATTTATTGAGATTATTGATATATGTCATTGTTTCTACCATCTAATTTTTTGCTTTCTATTCATTGTGATTTGAATACTATTTTTCTTTATTCCTGACATCATCACTATATTTTGAATTTTTTATTTATTCTCTACTACTTCAAAATCATATATTCATTTCTATTTTTATTTTATTAAAATTTTACCCTAAACTTTTACAACTCATATTTACATTTAAAATTAATCATTATTGCTACCCTCCACCTAAACAATACTAAAATCTCACCTTCCTTTCATCTTGCATGGCACTGATGAGCAATGTTTAATTCCACCCTGTTTTTGCCTCATAAGTTAGGCATTATATTTGTCTCACATAAGTAATATTTATAGGAATTTGCCCATCTTCTAGGTCTTTCTTTCTTCCTGAAATACACTTAGAAAGTTCCATTAATGGTAAATAGTCTAGATTTTATTTGTCTGAAAATGCTTTTGTTTCATCATCATCATCATATGTCAACCGTGTGTGTGTGTGTATGTGTGTGTGTGTGTGTGTGTGTGTGTATTTCTGAGTTAAAACAGCAAGACAGTAATAGGTTCTTGCTTCCAATGTTGCTGTTGACAACTACACTTAATCAAACATTCTTCTGTAGGCAAGTTTTTCTCTTGACTTCATTTTAATAACTTGGTTTTTATTTCATATGTTATTATTTTACTGTAGTGTGCTGAATGTGAAAATGTCTACCATTCATTGGGTTTGAAAATTCATCAAGAACTTTCTTCTAATATTGCCTCCTACTAACTCTCTTATTCTCATCTCCAAACTCTGAACAGATGTATATCAGACTGTCTCATTCTATTCTCCATGCCTATTGGCCTTTCATGTTTTCTGTATATGTGTCTCTTTGTGTTGAATTCAAGGTGATCTCTTCAAATATGTCTTCCAAATCATTGACAATCTCTTCAGTCTCTCTAATCTGATTTTTAACCTATCTATTAATTTATTGCTTCAATTATGTTTTTAATCTTTAGAAGTTTTATTTAGTTTACTGTTAAACATACCTATTTATTTTAATATTCTCTTCCCTTTAGTGATTTTTCATCCCAGTTTTTATCAGCATTTTAAGGTTTGGGTGCAGTAGTTCACACCCGTAATCCCATCACTTTGGGAAGCTGATGCAGGAGGACTGTTTGAGCCTAAGAGTTCAAGACCAACCTGGGTGATATTGTGAGAATTCATCTCTACAAAAGCCTTAAAAAATTATCCAAGTGTGGTGGTGCACATCTGTAGTGTCAGCTACTTGGTAGGCTGAGGTGGGAAGATCACCTGAGACCAGGAGGCAGAGGTTGCATTGAGTAAGACTGAGTCTCTGCATTCCAGTCTGGGCAACAGAGCAAGTCTCTGTCTCAAAAAAAAAAAACAAACAAATAAAAAACTTTTTATTTAATAATTCTAAAATCTAAAGTTACTGATTCTTAAATTGTGCTGTTTACATATTTCCTGTTGACTTTTTTTCATAGAATTTTTTTCCTTTGGGGTTTGGCAAATTTTTACTATGAGGTTATTAGAACTATTTAGCCTTAATCTTTGGAAAACCTAAGAGATCTAGTTTTAAGATAAATTACTTTAGAAAGGAATGTTTGAATTTATGCTGGAACTCTTTCAGAATTCTCTTTCTTTTTTTTTTTTTCTTTTTTTTTTTTTTTTAAGTGAAAGAAAGAAGAAGAAAGAAAAAAGGGGGAGAGAGAACAGAATTCTTGCTCTATTGCCCAGGCTGGAATACAATCTAGGAATAGGTATTAAAAACTTCTTTTATACCGATAACTGTACTTAACAACAGAGACAGGAAGGAATAAGGGAAGAAAATAACAAACAGCCAACCAATATTTCATTTAAGTCTGTGAAATGCTATGCAAATGCTGAAGAGTGATTTACTTCCAATTATATAGTCACTTTCAGAATAGGTATAA